>PVKM010004411.1:0-52326 GCA_004027735.1 Carollia perspicillata
ATCATGTGGGAGACCATCTAGGAAGGACTCAGTGGGGGCTGCAGCAAGTGAGGGTGAAGGACCCTCACCCCCCTGGCTATTTTGCCATAGCCCGAGTCCCCTTTCCATCTGGGAGAAGCTCTGGGAGAAGCGCTTCCTGGCTCTAATCCACTTAAGCCTGAATCTTGATGGGGAGGGTGTGCAGCCTTCTTGCCTGCTAGAGCGGGTTCCGGGGTGATCAGGCATAAGAAAGAATTAGTAAAATCCTGTGAAGCCTGCTTTGCTAAGAGTGCTCTCATCCATATGATAAGGGTCTGGGCAGGAAATGAGTGTGTCTCCTAAAGTTTTTTGCAACCCCCTTACCCGACAGACACTGACTCAGATTTCTTTGATATGTTATCTATTGTTTGATCCTTGCCACCTGACATTGATTGATGAACTTTACCTGTATTCCTGTGTGTTATGAACCTAATAAAAAGCCATTGAGGAAGAGGCTCTGGGCATTTCTCCCTTGAGAGACTAGCCCATTTCCTCCCTAAGCAAATCATGTCTTGGTAGCATTATGTTCATCCGTGGCGGATGAGGAAGGCCCTGAGGGCAGAGGCCCCCCACAGGCTGGTTTAGCTCTGTGAAGAGAAGAGGAAGTAAGGATGTATCTAAATGGTGATGATGAGATGTGCATGCGTTTGTAGGGAAATATTCTCATTTTTATGCTTAAAATTGAAAAATCAAGAAGTAGCACTGTAAGCATGCTACTGAATGGTGAGTAATTGAAAAGGACGATAGCATAGCATGTGTGTAGTGGGAAGTCAGGGGGAAGACTTCCCACTACACAATGGTATGTGCAAGAATTTATAGAAAAAAAACTACAAAACTTTATAGAACAACATGAAAGAAGGTCTGAGTGAAAAGAACTCCATACCATGTTTGTGGGTGGGACCATTCAATGTGGTAAAGATGTCAGTTTTCTTCAAATTAATCAGTAAAATCAATGGGATCCTAATCAAAATACTCTATAAAATTTTTATGTTACTTGACAAATTGAGTATCTTTTCAATATTTTCATGTGCTTATTGATCATCTGTATAACTTTTATTGAGGAATATTTATTCAGCTAGTTTGGCCATTTCCCCCAGTCTTTATAACTGTGATAAAATACACGTAACATAGAAATGGCTCTCTTAGCCATTTTAAAGTGTGTACTTTAATGGTATTATGTACATTCATATTGTTCGGTAGCCATCACTGCCTTCCGTCTTCAGAACTCTTTCATCTTGCAAAACTGAGACTCAATACCCATCAAATAATAACTCCCCACTTCCTCTCCCCCAGCCCCTGACAACCAACCATCATTCTACTTTTTATCTCTGTGATTTTGACTAAGTACTTCATGTAAATTGAATCATAGTGACATTTTTAACCATTTTTTAATCTTTTGTTGTTGAGTTGTAGGCGTTCTCTGTGTATTCTGGACATTAATCCTTTATCAAATGTATGATTTGCAAATATTTTCTCCCATTCCATAGGCTGCCTTTTCACTTTGTTAGTTTTGTTCTTTGATGCACAAAGTTTTTTTAAAAAATATTTTATTTATTTATTTATTTATTTTAGAGAGAGGGGATGGAGAGGAGAAAGAGTGGGAGAGAAACATCAATATGTGGTTGCCTCTCATGTGTCCCCTACTGGGGACCTGGCCTGCAACCCAGGCATGTGCCCTGACTGGGAATTGAACCAGTGACCCTTTGCTTCACAGGCCCATGCTCAATCCACTGAGCTACACCAACCAGGGCTGATGCGCAAAGTTTTTAAGTTTGATGTAGTCCCACCTGTCTATTTTTGCTTTTATTGCCTGTGCTTTTGTGGTCATATCCGAGAAATCATTGTGAAGACCAATGTCATGAAGGCTTCCCTATACATTTTCCATGGATTTTATAATTTTAGGTCTTTACTGTTTTGAGTCAATTTTTGTATATGGTTGAAGTTTCAGGTAAGGATACAACTTCGCCCTTTTGCCTGTGGATATCCAGCTTTCCCAATACTGTCTGTTGAAGAGATTGTCCTTTCCCAGTTGAGTGGTCTTGACAGCCATGTTGGAGCTAATTTGACCATACACGTGAGGGTTTATTTCTGGGCTCTGTGTTCTACTTTATTAATCTACCTTCCGTCTTTAATGCCAATACCACACTGTATTGATCATTGTATAACATTTTGAAATTAGGGCATGTGACTCTTCCAACTTAACTTTTCTTTTTCAAAATTGTTTTTCACTATCCAGTTTACTTTGAGGTTCTATATGAATTTTAAGATAGATTTTTCTACTTACCCCAAAAAATCATTGACATTTTGATAGGGATTGCACTGAATCTAAATCACCTTGGGTAGTATGGATCTTTTAACAGCATTCATTACATCTTCTGGTTCAGGAACACCGGATGGCTTTCCATTTGGTTTTGTCTTGTTTAAACTCTTTCAGCGATGTTTTGTACTTTATAGTGTGCAAGTCTTTCACCTTCTTGGTTAGGCTTATTTCTAAGTATTTTATTCTTTTTCTTTTTAATTCTTACCTGAGAATATGCTTTATTGGTTGTAGAAAGAGAGGAAGGGAAAGAGCAAGAGAGAGACAGAGAGAGAAACATCAATCAGTTGCCTCCCTGACCAGAGATCAAATCCACAACCTTTTGGTGTGCAGCACAACACTCAACCAACTGAGCCACCTGGCCAGGGTCTAAGTATTTTATTCTCTTTAATGGCATCAAAAATAAAATTTTTTCATTGTTCTGTATCATTCATTGTTAGTGTATAGAAATGCAAATATTGATTTTGTATCCTAAAACTGCTAAATTTGTTTACTTGTATATTTTTGTGTGTCCAATTTTTAGGTTTTTTTTTGTGAAATCTTAAAGATTTTCTACATCTGTGAACAGAGATAATTTTACTGTTTTCTTTCCCATTTGGATGCCTTCTATTTTTTTTTTTCTTTCCTAATTGCTCTGGCTAGGGTTTCCAATACTGTGTGGAACGAGAGCATGCTTGCCTGGCTCTCTTAAAGGAAAGCTTTCAGGCTTTCACTGTTGAGTATGATGTTAACAGTGGTTTTCATAAATGGGCTTTATTATGTGGAGCTACATATTTTTATTCCCAGTTGGTTGAGTGTTCGGTCTAAAAACTTTGGATAATTTTATGACATGTAATATGTTGTCAGAGATGAGGTGAAATGCATTCTGAAGAGCTTTTCTGGAGAGCAGTTTGGTGATACCTATAGAAAGTAAAAATGTGTATACCTGATGTCCCAGAATTCACTTGTTGGCATTTACCTTAGTAAATGCTTGTGCAAATGTGTAAGTGAATATATAAGAGGTTCATCACATTATGGTTGTAATAGCAAAAAAAAAAAAAAAAAAGTTAGTAGCAACCTAAATAGCTATTCGTAGCAGAACAGCCAACAATAAAAGCAAAAACATAAATAAGCAAAACCAAACTGAAGCACTTTTATACTATGAAATATTATATGGCTTTTTAAAAGGCAGGAGGCCAATGTCTTTGTGCTAATATACATAAAGTTTTAAAACACATGTTTGGGTGAAAAAGCCACACTGGTTGGAGCCAGTGTGCACAACCCCCAAATTCACATGTAGGTATGAGTGAACCTCAGCTTCAACAGATGTAGCCCCTGTTATCTGTGCATTTCCCCCTGCCTAACTCTCTTAATATTATCTGAAATGAACAGTATTATTTTTACTTATTTACAACAAAAAATTGAGCTCAGAGAGGCTAAATACCCTGTTCAAGTCCACACAACTAATTACAGGTATAACAGTTTTACTGCAAAGCCTGTGCCCCAACCATTATGGCATGTCACCTTTATGACTTACAGAACTGTACTGCAGTCAAAGAAGACAATATATGGAAAAGCACTGTGTGCTTCTAAGAATGTAAGACACCAAGAAGGGTCAGTAAAAAAACTGAAAAGTTGAGTGTTGAATGGCAATACAGAAAGTCATCATACTTGAGGAGATATTTTAATATATTTTTCCAGTGCCTTGTTGGAAATCTGATTTTTTTAAGCTTAAATAAAGGTATTTGGCTATTGTGATCTGACTCAACATGGTTTTGTTTTGGCCACTAACATGTGAGATACATAAAGATTAGGAATTTCTCAAAAGATACACAGTAAATACAGAAGAGATCAGTTTATGAGAGCCAACATCTAAAATCTGAATCCTTCCCAAAGGACAACAATTTCATTTCTCACTAAGATTAAAATCATTCCGAGAGGTACAGTGAATATTGAAAGAAAAACATTTTGGAAAATATGTATATACTCCAGAGATAAGAAATGCCTTAAATGTCAAATAGCTTAAGGTATAGGAGAGAGTAGCAGAAACACATTGTATTCAAAGATTCAAGAGTTTGATTCATACAGTAGGTAACCATGGACAGTACTTACAGAGGAGTCTATCACAAGGGAAGGTAATAATCATTTTTGATATGCTAATCTGGGACTTTGCAATATAAAGGTATGGACAGATAAAAAATCAATTTCTTTGTGCTCTCTTTTAGCAATTAGCTGAGACTTTGAAAGGGAACAAAAATGTAAAGGTGCTATGAGCATTTGTAAAGCTCTTACATCCCTCCACTGCTGTGCGCAACCCAGTGGGAAAGGAAAATACCATTTGCATTTTGCCCATTGAGAAAACCTGTGAGAAAACTATTACACAGTAATTCACCAATATTGAAGAAGCAAATCCCCTATCTACAGGAATTATTGCAATGATAATTACAACATAAAATCCAATTAATAAACTCAATTTATCATAACCGAATGATAATATTTAGAAACAGTTCCTAGGAAAAATATAGAAATTTAGTTTACTATCTCTGTGGTTTTCCTCTTTTTTCTCATTCTCATATAAAATCTAAAAGTTGAACTTGAAGACAGATCACCACCTTAACTGTGTTTCTAATGTATTCCCTCATTCATTTAGTCACTCATTCAGTCCATTATACAAGGATTAATCTATTATCTGTCAGGTGCCAGACACTGCTCTAGGCATTGAGGACACAATAGTGAAAAGGTAAAAAGGACTTTGACCTATTGTAGTGTAGAATGTGTGACACTGGATAATTAAGTCAGAACAATAGGGTGGAGTAAAGGCTACTGCAGGACAGACCTGTGAAATGTGTAAGCCTGCTTTAGAGCTTCTTGCAAATACTTGTGTAGAAAACCAACCTTTTGAAATCACACAGGAAGAGGATTTAGACTCAGTTACTGGTCATTCGTATGAGGGTTGTTTCTCCAGAGGGTAGGAAAACTTGGAAATATCTATTACAGTTATTTTATAATTAAAAGTAAATATTTCCATCAATCCAGGCTGGCCTTTGATTTAAGAAAGAGATGGCTTCGCACTTGCGCCACGTTGGTCCAAACCTGTGATACTAACCCAACATCAAGGCATTTCACATGCTAGGATTAAAATAGCCTTGCTCAATACATGAATGGTTATGAGTGTTTAATACCAGGCAACGGGCATTTAAAAATGCATTATAAAGAAACCTGGAAAATCCTGTTAAAATTTAACTATCAGTTACATATCCTTTTTAAAACTTGTGACTTTACAATTATATTTAACTTGGAACTAGCAGACTCCTGACTCACTCTTCTGAAAAGAAGATGAATGCCTTAACTCTGCTCTCTTATGTTGGCCAAATGCAGTGACAAAATATCACATACAGACCCACTGGCTGTCAAAAAACTAAGCGATACCAATTGTAAAATACTGAGAAATAAAAGTTGAGCAATGACGAAGTTCTATTGACTTTATCCCCCACCAAACTGACTTTACATAAAATCTAGGGATTCTTTAAATTCAAATCTGGGGCATAATAGTGGAGATGTGGACTACCACATCAAAGTGAAGACCATTACACAATTTCCTTTAAACATGATCATCCTGTTCTTCAAATACATGTGTTGGAAAGAAATCTGTGTCCTATCTAGGCAGGATCAAGTCAGAAATTTCAGGATTCGTGTCCTTCGTGTCTTTAACCTCCTGCGACGCCATATTAATCTAAATCTCCAAGATGCCAATCGCTGGGCTTAAGAGACATCACCCCACTGGAAAGGTGGACTCTGTTGTAACCGCTTATTAAAAACAAACCAAGCCAAACTTGTGGTTTAAAAATTGGGTCCAGATGATGCTTAATAAGCATGAAATACTTTCGGTGTTACAAACGAGAACCAGGTGTGGAGAGACGCAGCCTGGAGCAGAGCATGGCCACCTACAAGCAGGGCTCATCTTCCTCCCAAAGGGCGAGAGTCAATCGTCAACTACACAGCCCGGCCACCACCTCGTCTTCCCGAGGCGAGATGTCCAGCTGCAAAGGGAAAACTGAACATTCTAAACTGAAGGGGACCATGAGGGCTGTCTCTCGAAGACATGTATGTGTTTTGAAATCAAACCACCTAGAAGCAGACAGGGAGGTATTCAGTGCTCAATGGCAATGCAGTGAATCCAGCCTCTGGATAGGGTAGCTGCTTTCCTAAGTGTCTAGCCATGAAGGGCACCAAACTATGAGCAAGGTGATTCTGACTTTTACCTTAATGAACTTTTCTCTTTTTGTGAATGCCAGGGGAAATATTGGGTGACCTTTGGCGAGTTACTTCATCTCTCTGGGCCTTGATTTTTCTCATTTGTAAAATGCGGGAGTGGGGCTGCTCTCAGCAAAATGACTCTGTGGTGTTTCTTCATGTGTATGTATGAGGGAGCAATTAAAAGAGGCTTCTCTATTTCACTCAGATGTCAACTTGTAGCCACCAAAACCTTCTACATTATTGGCTATGGCTTCAAAGGAACAGGGTAAACAAATCCATTGCCCAAGAAAAAAAATTTACTTCTGCCGTTTCTCCCTCTATCCATATAAGTTCATTAAAGCAAAGTCCTCTAAGCCCAAATATCTCCCAATTGTCTCTCCATGGGTCTGTACACAATAATCTCCCAATTGTCTTTCCATGGGTCTGTACACAATAATCTCCATCTGGATGACAACCAGTAGAAGGTAGAGGGTAGTTGGAGACAGACCGAACTCTCAAGGGGCTGACAATGCCACAGCCCAGGGATTGCCAGTTTTCAGCACATACTAGGTTAATCTGAAGGGCCTGTTAAAACACAGATAACTGGGTGTTGTCTTTCGAATTTCTTATTCAGTAAGTCTGGGGTAGGGGCAGAGAATTTGCATTTCTGTCATGTTCCCAAGTGAGGCTGATGCTGCTGGTCTGGTGCCCACACTTTAAGAACCATTGCCCTACTGAATCTAAAGATGCCAGTGTTGTAGGTGAACAAACATGACATTAACACCTTAGCGCCATGGTTGTTTTTATCTGGCCTTAACGCACAGTACTCTGTTGGCACCATGGAATATAAAGAGCTTCAAATGTGGAGATATCTTTCGAACTATGTCCCTACTGTTTTTCTGCATTTGAGCAGAAAAAGACATGTCAAAGAGGAGCCTATCAGTAAACTGATGGTGTCCACATTAAAGTTATATCGGCTCCCATTCCCAACCTGTTCTCAGGACAGTCTTTGTCACTGTGAGGTCTCGTTAGAAAATTATTAAGAATTTCAAGATGGTGATAGCAGCGCATTAAACCAGGCATAGGGCCCTTCTGAGTACAGGGGCCCATGTGACTGCCCAGGTTACATGCCCATGAAGCTGGCCCTACCTGTTATCTTCAGAATCAAGAGCTCTGGTTCTGTAAGAACCAGCTGCTTGTAGCCAGGGGAAGGGTTTGGAAGGTAGAAGAGAAGGCAGGAACAAGCCCTGGATCCCCAGAGAGGTAACTGAG
The DNA here is from genome assembly GCA_004027735.1 of Carollia perspicillata. NCBI lineage: Eukaryota > Metazoa > Chordata > Mammalia > Chiroptera > Phyllostomidae > Carollia > Carollia perspicillata. The sequence continues at coordinate 7,823 of PVKM010004411.1, forward strand.
AACATTTGTCATAAATAACAAAGAGTAAGTACTTAATGAATAATCCAGTCCATTGTATCATAAAAAGAATTAAGACAGCTCCGTACCCATAGGACTTTGTAATTTGATAGAAAAACAGAAAATATATTTAAAAGCAAGCATATTTGAAGCCCCATGAAGGTGAGGGAGTATTGGGTTTATTGATCACTGTACACCTAGGATTTACCATGGTGCTTAAGTAGAGTAGATGTTCATTACATATTAAATGAAGGAAAGAATTTACCTTGGTTGGCTGTCTTCTGTCTATAGGCATGGTATCCAGTCAAAGAATGAGAATTCTCAATAATTAGAAGAGACTGTTTAATAACACCAAGCCAGAGAACAGTGAATTCCTTTAACCTATTAAGTACTCAATAAACATTTGCTGAATTAATTCAGATTGAATTGCAGAAGAGAGAAAAAGCCAGTAAAGGAGGAACTCATCATTAAAAAAAAAAACCTATAGTTGTAAGACTTGGGTTTAAATGCCAGGATGGACAAACACCGTTTGTGAGAATTAATACCATTGGCTACTTCTCTGGAGACTTACTTTTAACCTTCCCCACCTGAAGAAAGGAGAAAAGCGAGAGCATACGATGCTGACATACCCTGATCCCAGGAGACGTATGCTAACTCCACTGTGCTACAGAGATGCAAAGAGAGGAGAAGGAGGCAGTGTCAGGTTCTGGCAGCTGGGAAACTCTTCCGGAGGAAAGAAGAGCGAAGTTAGAAGTACAGAAAATAAGTATTTCATTACAGAGGTAAGGGAGAGTGGGGAAAGATGTAGAACATCGTTCTTAAACTCAAATAGTTACACAAGAACCAGGCAAATAACAGAAACCAGCTGGATCTGTGGCTGGAAGGAAACAAGCTCCATCTAGAGATGGCAGCCAGTTGTCACTGATGGTCCCCCATTGTGTCCAATCCTTATTTTTACATGAAATCTCCCAATTTTAAAATAGTGGTAACTAAGTCAAAACTGGTAACTAAGTCAAAACTGGATGCTGGGCAAAAACGTAATCGTGGGCAAAATGCGGACTCCGGGCTGCTAGTCTGTTATCTCTGTCTTAGGAGGAGTTATTAACTTGTACTGTGTCAGGCTATGTTGTACTACGTGGGCTGGGGTCAAACCAGAATAGGATCATAGAGTGAAGTCAGAGTATAGAGGAGCTTGAGTGGCATGCTCTGCAGGACATCAGCGAGTCCACTAGCTTGATTTGACCAAAGACAGTTTCAGACGCATATTCTACACATCTATTCATTGTTTCATTTGACAATGAACTCCTATTTAGGAGTTCCTATGATATATCTGGCACTCCTGAAGCAATGGGGATGTACGATAAACATCTTAGTGTTCCTGGGCTGCTATAAGAAAATATGTAGACTGGATGGTTTGAATAACAAATTTATTTCTTCATAGTTCTGGAGGCTGGAAGTCCAAGATCAGGGTACCAGAATGGCTGGGTTCTGGTAAGGGCTCTTTTCCCGGCTTATAGATGGCTGCTTTCTTGCTGTGTGCTCACATGACCTCTACTTATTTAATGTACATTCATGGTGTGAGGAGAGAGAGACAGAGACAGAGAGAGAGAGAGAGAGTTAGGTCACTAGCTCTCTGATATTTCTTCTTGTAGGGCACCAATCCTATCATGAGGGCCCCACCCTCATGACCTCATCTAATCCTAATTCTTTCCCAAAGTTTTCATTTCCAGATACCGTCACAGTGGGGATTTTAGAGCTTTAGAATAGAGGTGTCAAAATCATTTTCACTGGGGGCCACATCAGCTTCATGGTTGCCTTCAAAGGGCCGAATGTAATTTTAAGACTATATAAATGTAACTACTCCTTAACAATTAAGTGAGAGCTTGGCACTACCGTCAGGTAGAGACAAGGTGTAGGCTGGATAAAACAAGGTGGAGGGCCAGATTTGGCCTGTGGGCCTTGTGTTTGCCACCTGTGCTATAGAATATGAGTTTTGGGTGGATACAAATATTTGGGTCATAATATGAGCAAGATATGAACCCTATTCTAAAGAGATGTTTAGTCTTAATAGGAAGTTAGATTACATTTGTCTGTGTGTGTGTGTGTGTGTGTGTGTGTGTGTGTGTGTGTGTGTTTAAATCTTTGCTACAACATGCCATAAGAGGCTACAGATAAACCATTGAGAATCCAGGTAAGTAATCTCTGTGTTGTGCTGGGCTATGTGAAAAATATTCAAGAAGAGGATGGTTTTTATTCAAGTTTCAAAAAGCCTGTAAACTTGAACACAAACAGATGGGTGGGTAATTCCCAGTAGGTACACCATGAACAGAGACATAAATGTTAATGGGCTATATTTATAGGGAACATTGGAAAGTTCCATTTGGCTGAATACAGATGACCAGTGGCCAGATCCTGGAATCATCTTAAGTTTAGGATAAAGAGCTTGGACTTTATTGGACCAGGAGTGGGGCCATTGATTTTTGGGGTACAGAATAATATAACAAAAACGATGTTGTCAGATAATTAAACGGAGAGCAAGGCATGGGATGGAGTGGAAGATAGGGGGAAGAGAGCCATGAAATTCAGAGATTAATAACACTCTTTGTGAGAATAATAATAGCTGGACCAGTGTAGGGGCAGAGGGAATGGAGAAGGAAAAATTACACGACATTCAGGACCAGATGGGTATGTTCCATATGAGGGAACAATAGGAGAGAGAATCAAAGATGATTCTGGGGTGTTTGGTTTCAGATCCTTGCAATCCAAACACAAATAAAGAACGCAAGAGCAGGAGTAGGTCTGGAAACTGGGGTTAGGTGGAGAGTTGGGTGGGCATGTTTGAGGTACCAGTATGGTATCTCATTGAGCCAAGGGAAATGTAAGCTTTGAGAGCAGAGGCAGGGCTAGAGATGTGTACTTAGGAATCACTCACAGAGTGGTAATCTTCGTGGCCTTGGGAGGGAATTGATTCCCCTAAGAGAGACAAGAGAAAGAAGACGGCTAAGTACCTGACTCGACTGAGTGGGGATGCTCTTGTTTAGTGAGCAAAAGAGAGGGAAGACAAGGGAAAGAGGGGTCAGAGAGAGCAGAAAGAATCATGATGGTGCAGGGTTTTAGATGCTTTTGCAAAAAAGAGTTTTAAGGTGATTGGTGGTATCATGCTACCAGGACATCAAGGAGCTTGAGGACCGAGAAATGGCTTTGGAAATTGGGTTTGGTAATCAGGAGATCACCAGTGGCTTTGAGAGGATTAGCAACAGAGTCTCAGTTTCAATATTTTCCCTAAGAGACAGGGATGTCCTACTTTAACCACCTCCCATCCTCATGGGTATGTACACCTGCATTCACATAACACCTCCAAAGCACACACATGGAGAATTCAGTATCAACGTCCAAGGTGGACAGATACTGGTAGAGGTTTTATACAATTTTTCTTGTAATCATAGGCAAGACGGATATGGTGTTCTTGAATTCCGAGTCTCAAGACTGAACACAGGCATTTGAAACTGTAGCTGATAAACACTTAAGCACTCTTTTACTTCCATGCCAATTCAGAAGATCTGTGCATCTGAGGGATGCCCCACTGCAGGGCCGAAGCTGCTCCGTGAGCAGGACTTGCAGCCTGAACAGTCAGTGAGCAGCCTCTTTTCCGGGAGCTCTCTGGCAGCCAAATGTGTTTATGAGCTTTTGAAAAGAACTGTGGGGCTGAGGGCATATGGAGAGGACATGTAGTTGCCCTGTAATGCCATTGTAGAGATCCCACTCAGGATGCTGGCTGGGCTGCTCCGGGACAGAAAAATCCTAACCAATGACAGCTGCAAACACAAACAATTGCTGGGCTTCTCTGCACGAGGCTTTGTGTTCAAACACTGCTAAAAGTGTTCGTGTTCCCAAAGGCTGCCAACAGCAGCCTCCAACTGGGTGAGCTTGGTGCCAGGAGAGAGGGCTTGGAGGGCCTTTTATTTATCTGGTAATTATACAGCAATGGGTATTTCATGCATTTTTAGAACTGGAGAGTTGGGTGAAGAGAGAAAGGCCGGCACTTAGTGCAGGGACAGCTCTGGTCGCGTGGCGGGGCCTCTCGGGCACCACCGCAGCCTTTCTGGGGGCAGCCTGTCCCGGCACTGGCCCTGGCTGGCACCGGGTTGGAGAAGAAATGAGAGGGCAATCTGGCATTTTCATATTTGTTTATTTTAACCTCTCAGGCTACCCAGCTGAAAACAACTGGAATCTTCTGAGTTGCTGAAAGCACATAGGCTTCTTTGACGGAGCTCTTGGCCCCTGCTGCCCTAAAGCCAAAGGGCCTCATTGATTAAGTTGTCGGGTGACCATATGCTCCGTGAATTCAGGTCAGACCAGAGGCAATGGTTAATAGCTGGCAGGTAACTGTCCCCCCATGAAATCTTTACTATAGCCTTTAAAGCTTAACATGAAAGAGTATTCCACTGAAATACAGACTGCAAATTCGGAAAGGTTTTGAGTCTGGGCATCTGCCTGTGTCCCTAGCAAAGGAAATGCTGGGAAAGCAAAGATAAAAGGTAGAAAGGAATGATTCGACACAGCTGGACAGAATCCATGTAGATAGCCAAGGACAAGGGTCAAAAGGAAACCCAGGGCCTATCTTTCCTAAGGATTAGGGGTAGATCAGGCCGGGAAGGTGGGGGACTGGAACGACTGGTTCACATCAAACCCCAGGATACTGATTGTTACCCTGGTGATGGCCCCATGAAATGAGCTGGTGGGCCAGCCAGGCTTCAGGGCACTGCCTTTGTGCTTCTGCTTGTATTCCAGGGGAAGGGCCCTGGGAAGGCGGGGCGGGGGTTGGGGAGGAGTTGTTAACTTGTAGGCTCAATAATTTAGTCTGGCTTTGACTGGGTCCAAGGACCAAGCGAAAGCTTTAGGAGCAGGTCTTCCCCCTTCAGCTCCCTGAGTTCTGTGTAGGTCCCAGTGGAGAACTCATCAGGCTCCAACCAAGTTTACTCTAAATCAGAGCGGGTTTATCACTGTTGGGAAAACTTACTGGGTTTGGATTTGGGGGAGTCCCGAGAATGTCCACATCCAAAAGCATTGTTGGAAAGTGGATTCACCAACACTTAGCCACATGACTAGACCAGGCCAAGGATAAGGAGCTACTCTCTACTGAGCACTTGCTACTTGTACTGTGCTGAGTGCTCTCCTGCCATTACCAAAGTTTTCTTCACGATGCCCCTCTGGCAAAGGCACTCAGTCATCCTCCGGGGCTCTATTTTACAAAAATGCCTAGTTGTGTGACTCCGAGATGCCGTTTCCCTTCTGTAAAATAAAAGGTTAGAGTAGAATGATTAAAAAAATACCTTCCAACTGTGATATTTGGCTGGGTTTTAAATTCTAGAAGAGTATCAACAAATGCTTTCTAGAAGTTGAAGAAAACCAGTCAGGGGGAAAAACATCTAAATAATTTGAAATACTTTTCCAAGAGAAGATAAAATCTATCGTGCTGTGAACAGAAATTTCTGATACATCTTTAGTGACTGACAGTTTTAGCAGAGGGTTTTGACACTGCATCAGTTTGCTAGGGCAGCCATACCAAGGTGCTACAGCCTGGGTGGCTTGAACAACAGAAATGTATTTTCTCATAGTCCCAGAGCTGGGTGTCCAAGACCAAGGTTTTGGCAGGTTTGGTGTCTCCTGAGGCCTCTCTCTCCCCTGGCTGCCTCCTGGCTGCGTACCCACACGGTCCTTCCTCTATGCGTGAGCATGCTTAGGTATCTCTTACCTGATCAAATTTCCCCTTCACTTTCAGAAAAATGCACCTTAATATGTGGTAGTTTGCTGATAATTTCTGAGGTCTGTGGGTCCCCAATCTCATCTGTGGATCTTGCATGTGGAATTTAATGATTTTTTTGGATTTGGAAATAAATAAAAAATCTAGGAATAGAAAAAGGATAGTGTAGTAGAAAGGCAAGAAATCCAGGTTCTACCTCTAGCTCTGCCATTGTACTGTGTGATCCTTAGCATTTCAGTTTCCAATTTTCTCATCCTGAGGAGGAGAAAGAATGACCAGTCAGGCTGTGATGATGAAAACTTGCGTGGGTCTAAACTGATGATTTCTCGAAGTCGAGCCTGGATATCTCTGTAGTAGATGATTGAAGGGGAAAAAGATGATGGAGTTTTTGCCTTACCACATGTTCGTAGAAGCGGGAGAAGATAAACATTTGTAATAAAATATTGAGTCAAGTATATTGCACCAGCAGATATCCAGGCCTGACAGATGGTGGCACGCACATAGAAACACATTCTTTAGTGGAAGAACAAAAACCTATCCCAGCCCCCCTAGTACCACGTGGCCTTCCCTTTGAGAAGGCCTGAGAATGTTTCTCTCTCACAAGGAGGGAGGAACAGCTTCGCTAATTCCCATCTGCGAGAAGACAGATCTAGAAAACGTGTATATTTTAGGACAAGTTGAAGCACGTCTGAAGTTGAAACTGCTGAGGCCACTAAAGGACGTCTTAACTCTTCCCTTCTTAAACCACAGAAAATTCATCTTTGAAATAACTCAGAAAACAGCCTCCGCAGTCCATTGAACACCAAGTGTTCCCTGCTGAGTCTGGGCAACCTGACTCACCAAACTGACCCCTGCTGCTCCACTCAAATTTCACTCAGGGGAGCTTTGTCTCTGCAAGTCCCAAACCTGATCCTCTTGGCCCTTCAGAATCCCCAACCAGCCAACGTCCCACAAATGCCCCTCAATAGTAGTAGCAGTAGCAGTAGCAGTAGCAGTAGCAGTAGCAGTAGCAGTAGCAGTAGCAGTAGTAGTAGGTGCCTGGGTCATGTGGTGCCATTTACCAAATCATAGCCGCTGAAGCCACTACCTCCGTGATTTGGAAGTATATTTAATTTGTCAAAATTAGAAATTTCTTAAATTAGTCACCAGCAATTAAAAATGCATATTTATGTTTATATAAACATAGTCGATGCTCTTCGCCAACTTCCACATGTCGGCTCACGGCAGGAGCTTCCGCCTCTCCTCTTCCCTTGGGAAGGCACAGTGTCTGATGCCATTCCTTGTGCCTGCTCAAGATGGGCCGGCGGCACGCGCACGCGCACACGGCTCCCCTCCCCCGCTGCGCCTATGCCCACTGAGCAGCCTTCTCAGGATGGTTGTAATCGTGATTGAAATTGCCCATTAAATATTCTATAAATTTATGATTAGGAGGGTGAAAGAGAATTACTAAATGAAATCTTTTGGAAAAATTTGATGAAGATAAGCTGGTAAGACAAATTCTATTAAATCAATATGGGGAAGACAACTTGCAGAAGATTGGAAAAGTACAAAATATAGAAGAGATCTGCACTCATATTTCTACTTTAAAGAAGCTAAAAGTAGAAATCGTAGGTGATGCATTAAAAGGATAATATGCACAGGAAAACTATGTAGGATTCTAATTAGGGAAATATATATGTATATATTTCCTTTGGTGAAGCTTTCTCTTTTTCTTTCTTTCTTTGTATTTTTTGTGTCATGTGTAAAAAATCATTGCCAAATCCAAGGTCATGAAGACTTTGAACAAACAACAAGTGTTGGTGAGATTGTGGAGAAAAGGGGACCCTAGTTCTCTGTTGGTGGGATTGCATACTGGTAGTCTTCATGACCTTGTTTTCTTTATTGTTTTGGTACTTATGTTTAGGTCTTTGAAACATATTGAGTCAATATTTGTATTAGTCTGCTCAGGCTTTCATAAAAGTAATATTATAGACCAGGTGACTTAAACAACAGAAATTCATTTTTCACAGTTCTGAAGTCTGAGAAGTCCAAGATCAAGGTGCCAGCATTATTGATTTCTGGTGAGAATTGTCTTCCTGCATTGCAGGTGGTCTGCCTCTCATTGGGTCCCAAGCTCGACCAGCCCTCACATGAAGAGAGAGAGAGCAAGTGTGAGCTCTCTGGTGTCTCTTCCTAGAAGGGTACTAATCCCATCACGGGGGACTCACCCTCATGACCTGATCCAGACCTAATTAGTTTTCAAAGGCACCACCTCCAGGTACTATCACCATGGGGTTAGAGCTTCTGCGTGTGAATTTTGTGGGATATTCAGTCTATAACAAAGTTTGGATATCACTTGAGGGAAGTGTTCAACTGTGTTCTTTTGGCATGTGGATATTCAGTTGCCCTAGTACCATTTGGTGAAGAGACTGTTCTTTCCTCATTAATGGTCTTGGTATTCTTGCAAAAAATCAATTGACTATAGGTGTTTGGGTTTATTTCTGGACTCTCAATTCTATTCCATTAATCTATGTGTCTATCTTACGCCAGCACCACACTGTTTGGTTTACTGTAGCTTTGAAATTGGAAGGATGAATCCTCCAATGTTGTTCATCCTTTTCAAGGTTATTTTGGCTATTCTGGGTCCCTTGCAATTCCTTGTGAGTTTGAGGATCAGCCTTTCCACTCTTCAAAAAAAGAAAGAAAGAAAGAAAGAAGCCAATTATACTTTCATAGGAATTGTACTGAATCTGTGAATTGCTTTGGGGAATATCACAATCCAAACAACATTAAATCTTCCAATCCCTGAATATGGAATGTTTTTCCATTTTTCTTTTTTATTTCTTTCAGCAATATTTTCTGGTTTGCAGTGTAAAAGTCTTGTATCTCTTTGGTTAAATTCGTTCCCAAATATTTTAGTCTTTTTCATGCTATTGCTAATGGATTTTTTCTTAATATTTTTTCCAGCTTTATTGTTAATTTCTTTTCTGGGTTGTTGATTGTTATTGTGTAGGAACTCTGACTTTAAGAAAGGTTTTGGACACACATGAAAAGATTTGTGAATAAATAGTCATTGATATACTTTAGTTAAAACAAATATTTAAGGTAAGTAAATATAATGTTAAATTAGTATCTGCTGTATTTGACAACGTGGGCAGCAGCATGAAATGGAGAAAGAATAGCATCTTCAACAAATGGTTTTGGAAGTGGTGGACAGCTACATGCAAAACAATGAAACTTGGTTACCAACTTACACCATACACAAAAATAAATACAAGATGGACAAAAGACTTAAATATAAGTTATGACACCATAAAAATCCTGGAGGAGAACATACGCAGGAAAATCTCAGGTAATCCAAGCAGCAATATTTTCACTGATATGTCCCCTAGAGCAAGGGACATAAAGGAAAGAATAAACAAATAGGATCTCATCAAAATAAAAAATCTTCTGCACGGCTAAAGAAAACAGCATTAAAATGAAAACAGAACCAACTATATGGGAAAACATATTTGCCAATGATACCTCAGACAAGGGTTTGCTTTCCAAAATACATAAAGAACTCACATGACTCCACTCTAAGAAGACAAACAATCTAATTCAAAAATGGGTGAAGGATTGCACAGACACTTCTCCAAGGAGGACATACAGAGGGTCCAGAGACACATGAAAAGATGCTCAGTATCACTAGCCATCAGAGAGATGCACATTAAAACCACAATGAGATACCACTTCACACCGGTAAGAATGGCCATCATAAACAAATCAACAAACAACAAGTGTTGGTGAGATTGTGGAGAAAAGGGGACCCTAGTGCACTGTTGGTGGGATTGCAGACTGGTGCAATCACTATGGAGAACAGTATGGAATTTCCTCAGAAAACTAAACATGGAACTGCCTTATGATCTGGCAAGTCCACTGCTAGGATTATACCCTAAGAACCCTAAAACACCATCCGAAAGGACCTGTGCACCCCAATGTTCATAGCAGCACAATTTACAATAGCCAAGTGTTGGAAGCAACCTAGGTGCCCATCGGTAAATGAATGGATCAAAAAACTATGGTACATTTACACAATGGAATTCTATGCAGCAGAAAGAAAGAAGGAACTCCTACCCTATGCAACAGCATGGAAGGAACTGGAAAGCATTATGCTAAGTGAAATAAGCCAGGCAGTAAAAGACAAATACCATATGATCTCACCTTTAACTGGAACCTAATCAACAAAACAAATAAGCAGGCAAAATATAACCAAAGACATTGAAATTAAGAACCAACTGACAGTAACCAGAGGGAAGAGGGGAGGGGATAATGGGGGGAAAGGGTGAAGGGTTTGCAGGAACAACTATAAATAACCCATGGACAAAAACAAGGGGGTGAAGAAACAGGGGAGGGCTAGGGTAGTGGGGAGGGGTGGGCAGAAAAGACAGAAAACTGTACTTGAACAACAATAAAATCGAAAGTATTTAATAAAATTAGTATCTGCTGTAAATTGACTTTCAATTAACTAACCAATCACTGTAACTGATCACACTGGATAAAAGAATTCTATATATATTTTAATAATTTACATTTTCAAAATTTATATATTCCAAAAATATAGCAAATACATTAGTTAGAAATATCATATTTGTTGCTATTGGTATGACTTGACAATCAAAACTTAGCTGGGTTAGTAACATTTGCTCTGCTAAGAACCCACAGAGTGAATGACCAGGGAAGAAATCTTTACACTACTTGTTGCCTTTGATAATCAAAGAAGATATTTTTTAGGTATTAACTGTTACCTTTCCGTCCTTTCCAGGCTCTGCGAAGTAGCCAATGTGGAAGGGAGATGCTTAGGATCTGGGTTCAGGGTCTAACTTCGAACTACATGATCTCAGCTAAGTAGATTGGTTTGTGATTCTCAGCTTTAGCTTTTCTCATTTTTCTAACTGCAAACAACAAGAAGTTCTGAGGATTTAATGGACAATTTTTTAAATGAAAATATATAGTGCTCTCCATAAAGAAAAGGCTAGTTTCGGGAGATTTACCCAGTTATTATTATGTACTTATTTCAACTACTCATTCTCTTAACGCTTTCTGGGACCAGAATTCAGCGCAAAATGCCTGTGCTGCAGTAAAGTATGTGCTGAACAAATAAATATATTGCCTTTCATGTGGTTAAGGAAGGGTCAGTATTCCTGATTTTGGCCATGAAACCCAGGAAAGTTAGCTGGCTCGAATGAAATCGGGACTTCAGTCTTGGCTCCATTTTACCGCCCTCGCAAACTGAGATGATTGATGATTTGTTCTAATTAAGGTAGAAGGGGAGACCCTTCAGGGTTCTGAGACATTTTCCTGTAAGCATGTGGCTACCTGGGTACATGAGAATAACCTCATGCACTTGATACTCGTGAGTGAGACTTGGGTGATTCTAGGTTGGCTTTACCTGAAACATTTAATAACTGGTTTTTTTTTTTGGTTGTCCACAATCTCTCAATAACCTCTTGTCTTAGGACTTGAAACACAAAGTAGAAGGGGAAGAAAAAAGGCACCCTTGTTTTATGTCTACTGCAAGGATGCAGAAATTTTTGAAGAGCTCTGCTACAATAGCAGATTTTATTCGAGTTTTTAAAATACGAAAATGTCTTTGAAAAGATCATGTGTGATTGAGGCAAGTCACTCCAATAGGATGTGTAGGACATGGTTCGGAGGGTAAAAATGTAAACCGTGTGATGTGTGAGCCTCACTAGGCAGAGGGAAGCCAGGAGCTCTAACAGATGGTTTGCTAAAAGCTGATCTCTCGGATGGAGCCAGAATCCCTAGGTAATATTAGTCCAGCCTGTTTGATCGGAGGAATTGGAAATACCTTCAAGAATGCTGTGCCTGTGTAAAGTGGTGTGAGCCAAGAGGACATTTGAAAGAAATTAAGTCCTTCTAAACTTATTCGTGCCGCTTGGAATTCCAATTCACAATATGCCCCTGGCAGGAGCATGGAGAAGCTTTTCTTTACTGATAGGGGCTTTCTAAAAATACACGATGAATGTGATAACCCCGAGGGAGGGAGGAAGACTTGTGTCTTTAAGGAAGGGTTCGGGAGAGGAAGCAGGAAAGATGAGCACCTCCATTCTCCCCTTCGGTGCTCTGTGCTGCCCTCAGGATAGCAATGGAGTCAGCTTCTCTGTGCTCCGCTTTCCCCTCCGAAATCCCTCCCAGCGTCTGGATGGCAGCAGCTTGTGAGCAAGGTATTCCTCCTCCGCACCCGACTTAACCCGCACCCAGGGTTAATTCCTTTTTCTGAACAAGAAGACCTGGGCTTTATCAATGTAAATTTTATTATTTATTCACACAAGTGGCGGCGACGTCTTGCGTCTCCTAATGACTAACATTGGGAGCAGGCATGGAGAGTATATCCCGCTCAGAGAAACTGCGGGTCAGGTAGAATGATGCCTTCGTTTATGCGAGGGAACAACCACCAGTGGCTACACAGGAACGATTTGGGTTGACTGATAGCAATTCCGCTTAGAACTTATTTTTCACCGAAGAACATTTCAGAGGCAGAGTAATCAGACTTACGTAGGCTAGGTTCTGTTAACTAACAACACCCAAATCTCTGTGGTTTAAGACACACACGAAAGCTTTGTTTCTTGCACCTAGGATGACATTGTGGTTAAGTGGGTGCTCTGCTTACGTAGTCACTCAGGGACACATTAATAGGGGCTGCACCTTTTTACCACCCAGGCCCTGGGGCATCTCAGTTGCTGTAACAGAAGAAGGGAGAATGGCAGTTTTTTCATGGATGAATAAAGCTTTTGGCCTGGAAGTGACACGTTTATTTATTTGTCTTATTTTCATTGTTTCTTTTTTTGCCATTAGAATATGTTCTAAGAGATAGGAACCTTGCTTGTCTTGTTCAACATTGTATCCTTTGTACATAGTAGATATTGGACAAATATTTGTTAAATAGATGAATACGAAAGGGGTTGGACAGGATCTTTTGGAGGCTACAGCTAGCAATGATGCTGTAGTGTCTATAAAAATGGGCATTTTCAGCATGAACCTGATAAGTCATACCTAAAAATGAGGAAGTGAAGGAACACATGGCATCCACAAGACCAAGGAGAAGAAAGCCTGGATGTGAACAGAGCAAAAACAGCGATGAAAGATCAGCGATCCCAGGTGGCTCAGGCAAGCTTGGATTCAAAGAATGACTTCTATCTCCACCAATGTCTTGTCAGTATATTGCCTGCACTTGAGTGTGGTAGCCAGCTACCGAGATGGCCCTAATGATCTCAGCCTCTTGTTATTCATGCACTTGTGTAGTTGCTTTCACACTGAGTCAGGGCTGCCCTGGTGTGGCCAATGGAATACAGCAGACGTTGACAGTGTGTGACTCCCAGAACTGGGTCATAGCAGACAGGGCAGCTGCAGCCCTGCTCTCTTGGATCACCACCTCTGGAGGAAGCCAGCGTCCATGCCATGAAGACACTCAGGCTGCTGTTGGCGACATCCACATGCAGACGCTCCAACCAAAGGCCAGCACCAGCTTGCCAGCGAACTGACTGACCTACCTTGACTGTATCTACCAGCCCCTGTCAAGCCCTCAGGTGACTGCAGTCTTATGAGAGACCCTGAGCAGACATTCTGACCTATAAAAACTCTAGGGAAGAATAACTGATTGTTATGGTTTTAAGCCACCAACTTTTGGAGTGATTTGTTACACAGCCATACTAACTGGGACACGGAAATTTCTTTAAATTTCTAAGAGTTTTCTACTTTCCAGGATATTCACCTTCTTTAAATGAGATGGGAAAGAAACAGAGGTGAGGGATGGAAGTATCATGAGCTTAGCCAGTCAGATGAACCAGATCAGCTCTGTCCACTCACTGAGCAACAGATGGCTTGGACTGACTGTCCGCCTGAGGCTACCTCAAAACTAGCCTTCAGAGCCGTGCCAGCACGAATGGCTTATTGAATGAATTTTTCATTTTAGAAGTGATTGGCAAACATGTAGGAAGTTCTTATGTTCAAACTTGGAAGCTCAACAACATAAGCTAGAAGTTTTGATCTGAGGTGGGGAATCCCAGTTTTATAGTTTTTTTCTTTTTTAGAAGTATAGTTTGGGGTAAGCTCTGCTGACTTGAACGGGTCGTCTAATTTTAGATCTGTTACCAGGAACACAGGATGTTACTTTTAGATGGTAAACTGAAACTTCAGATACCTTTCTTGAAGACTTTCCTATCACTGGAACAGCTGACTTACTACGTCTGTACAAAAATGCCAGACTTTCGGCCCTCTTATGAAGTGATCTGCCAGTTCATAAAATGCTGCTCTGCTCCCAGATGTCAGGGAGTTAAAAATGTGTGTGATCATCTGTTTGAAACTCTCTGAAGTTCTGGGCTTCATGCTCACCTTTGACTCTTTCCCTTCTGACCTGATTGCTTACCTTAGTGGACTTCTGAAAGACTGTTTAGATGTCATTGTGAAGGAGGAGATTCTTTAGTCTCTATAGTTCTCATCAGGAGGATGTCATTCTTCCAGGACTTACTGCTTTTCACTATGGCCTTGAACGTGGCTTGCTATGAAGTGGCCCAGCCCTGTGACTTACTAGGCCATAGAATGAGAAAAAGGTCTTGTTGCCTCCATTGCATTTTTCAAGCCAGGCCTTATGTTCCTATAACATCTTAATGAAACCACTCTTTTCGCACAGAAGCTTCTTTGACCTCTTTTGGGAACCTTCTCCAATACTCTGTGGCTCTTGTTCATAAGAACATTCTTTTTCCTAATATCTAGTCTAAACTTTTCCTTCCTTAGCTGAAGGCTTTTTGTTCCCCATTTTTTGAAACTACAAGTGATTCCCTTTCCTCACTGAAGACTAAACTTTATACCTAATGGCTAGAATGTCAAACAAACATTAATCTTGTCTCCTGACTCTTTAGAGATGGAGGAATGCCCGAAAGCAATTTAGGTTTAGACAGCAGAAGTATTTGTGTAGTGTTACTTAACCTCTGATTCATCTTCTCAAATCATCTTGGATTAAGCTTTAGTTCTCAAAGATGCCAACAGCCTAAGAATCTACCTTGAAACTTCACAATCATTCCATACTTCTACATTTCATTTTAAATTATGTCTCTCCCTTACATAAGCCACCTACTGTAAAAAGGACACTTATACATTTGCAAAGGACCATTTATATGCCTCAGCAATACATGTATCAGGTTTGAAAATTTCTCTTCATAGATAGGACCTACTCTAAGACCACTTAATATGCAAAAAATTCATACTTTCCAAAAAGCTATGTAAGGGGCAATTGTTCAGACCCAGGCAAACCTCCCTGCTTCCCCTCCCTCCAAACACACACACACATGGGCCAGTCACACCAAAATTCCGCCTTAGGGAATGTAGCCCTTAGGGATAACTAGCTCAAGATTTTAATGTAAATCCCTTGGGGGGACACTGGCATTTCTCGATATTCTCTCTTCACATTTTTACACCCAAAGTAAGGGGGAAGGAATTTCAGTGTAAAGAGCTGGAAATAGAATGAACTAGTCCATTGAGGCAGCAGCTACTCATTCCTTTTAAAGTGAACTAGTTTGATCTGTTTACTGGAATCCTGATTTTGAGCTAATGATAACTTTAATGTGAGAGGGGATAATGGCGGAGGGTGGTGATGATGAGGAAAAGACAGTTCTCAAATGAGTAGGAGGACTGAGCTCATCAGTGAGTTGGGGACAGTTAGAAGGCAGAAGAATTGCATGGAAGGGCATCTGTTCTCCACCTCAAGTTGAATATGCTTCACCTGCCTTTATTTGTTTCTACTGCATGCACTTGAAAAATTCTAAAAACTATGTTAAGTTACTGGTTTGCTTGTCTGCCACCGCTAGTGGACTCCTTGAGGACAGGAGACCTGAGGGCACAGGAGCAGGCAGGCGTTCTGGAGGGCACACTGTGGGATACAGGAGCAGGAGCATAGAAGCCTGACAAAATAAAGCTACAAGTAAAAATACCAGCTGTCAAAAGTGAAACTGAATAAAAATCCAGTAGGAATACCCCATTAGCTAAGAAGATTTTCAATAATGCTGATGGTAGCCTATCTGAATGTGGAGTGTACTGCATGAAGTTTAATGCTTATAATAATGGAATGAAAGGGGTCTGAGGAATACTGCTTCACATTTGGGTTGCAGATTTCATAGGAGGAAAGAAAGAGGAGTTAAATGGTCCAGGGAAGAGAAAGTAAGTTCAAATGATCTATTGAAAGGAAAGAGATGATGATGGTGATGACAGGGATGATGACTCATTTATTAATAACTTGATTATATCTTTATGAAGGCTAATTTAAGTTCATAAAAGTCATTTGAGAGCAGCCTAGTGGGGAATTATGGTGGGAAGGATCCCTATTCATGGAGTGTCCATTAACTTTCATGTAAATTCAGACACTACACGTTGACCGGGTGTTGGAACAAATCATTCCTTGGTCCCAGGTCTCCACACGTGCATGCGGCTATGATTAGAATTCGGTCCTTTCACAACAACGAAAACCAGCCTGGGACCAGTTTAATATACTTAGAAGAATTTTTTTTAGAAAACTGTTTTGTGAATCACAGAAATACATACTTAAAAAAAGTGAAAATTGCGTATGCTTTCTGATGATAGCGGGCTTATAAAATGGCACGAACTCAGAATTGGATCACAAATGCTCAATTGGATCTTCCTGCTCAGACATTTTCTCTTTTGGAAGGACATACTGTAGCTCAGCACAACTATATTTTAAAAAGCAATTCATAAAATTGAGAAATGTTATTTTCATAATTGGAAAAGCTCAGCTTCAGCATTTTAATTTATGAGATCAACCCAGTTGCTATGTATTTCAGAGTGCAACTTCTTCCTTCCCAGTTCTGTCCCTCACCCCTTGCACTTCATAAGGGACAATAATCTATACCTGCAGCCAAAAGCCTGACACAGCCACAACAAAAATGACTTGATTTTTTCTTGAGTATATTATCTGGTTATTCTCTAAGGATAATGGATGGATTTCAGACCAAATGCTTTCACTGGCCCATCAAGTAAAAACACGTAGTGACCGCCCCCACACTGCATTATCACAGCCCATCACAGCCCAGTTATCGGAGGTGGCCTGGTGGAGGGGATAATGGGGACTCAGCAGAGCCAAGAGCTTGTAGGAAAAACTTGGTGTCATGCTGGAGTTTTCACTCACTATAGTAAATCACACTGAAAAATGCTTGAGAGTCAGAACACGAGATCAGCTCCAAAGATATTAATCAGGAAGTGGTCATCTTAGTGGGGAACAATGCCAGGATGAGTGCAGTTGCCACGAGAAATTAGGAAGCGCAAAGTTAGAGCTGTGGTTATGTGAGAGAATGCTCATATTCTTAAAGACACACCGAAATACATAGGGATGAAAGGGCGTGATGCAAGCAACGTACTCTCAAGTGGTTCAGAAAATAATTTTATATGTGTCTGATTCTATCTGTCTGTCTATCTATTGACAGAAAGGGAGAAAAAGAAAGAGGAAGAAAAAAAAAAAGAAAAGAAGGGAGAGAAAGAAATGTAGTTGATAATGTGAATGGGAGCAATATGTTAACAGTAGGTGACATTCTTGCAGCTTTTCTGCATGTTTGGAGTTATTTCCACATCCAAAGATGACAAAAGTACACACACGCAAAGGGAAATTGACTGTGAGTGTTGCTGCCTAAGCCATCTTTCTCCACTATCATTCCTCCCCATGCCGAACCACCTCAAGAATTTCTTTGGCATCTTTCAAATGACCAAACTCTTTATGCTTTCTCTGAGACATTGAAGACTGCTAGTGTTCCTTTGTGTCACTCCCTGTTCCTTTTGCTGAGGGGCATGACTTCTATGACTTCAGAAAACACAAACATGGAGCACAGAGGCCACCCCTCTGAGGCCACAGAAATCAGCCGTTCAATGTACTATTTGTCAAAGCTTCGCTGGGGACTAGGCCCCTCTGTGCGCATACCCCTAGACTCCCAGGGTCCTGCCCTGGGCCGCCTTTGTTTGGCCAGGTATCTCTAGCCCAGAGCAGGAATTTTCAACCACTGTGCTGTGGCAGGCTGGTGTGCCACAAGAATTTTTAAAACATGCAATACCTGACTATTCAGTCAGGGACACTGACCTCTTTTCCCTTAGATAGTCAAGTAAGAGAAATCACAATAGCCAGCACAACAATAGCCATCCGGTGTGAATGAATCAAAATTATACCCGTTTTTGGTCAAATTGGCAAAAAAATATAATATCTTTTCTGGTGTGCCACAAGATTTTAGAAATTAGTTTGTGTGTGCCAGGAGGTGGAAAAGGTTGAAAACCACTGGCCTAGAGAGTGGAAGTGGCCCTTCATCCTTGTCTCTTTCACGGCAGCTTCAAATGCCGTGTGACGAGCCCCCTTATGAGTTTTCCAGCAGGGGAATGTTTGTGTCATTTTAAGTTCTCAAGGATTGGTTTCCCAGGACAAAGATGTTTAAATTATATTTGTTAATTGACTCATGAATTTGCTTTGAAAGAGGCTGAGAAACTGCAAACATGTTTACAGGAAGTATAACGTCATGTTGGGACATCAAACACTTCACTGCAATAAAGGAGGTTGACGTCATGAAGGCCGCTGAAGGGGCCCACGTGGCAGACAGCAGGGCCTCTCCCACTGTGCTGTGTGAGCATAATGACGTGCTGGGCAGTTGTAGTTGGCACTCAATACATATTTGCTGAATGAATGAATAAATGAATGAATGCTAGAAACAGTGAGTAAAACAGGAGTCCACAGGGAGGAAGAAAATATTTTTGAGTAAGATGGTAGTTTTCAAATGGGGCTCTGCCTACCTTGGTGGTTCATGAGTCCCCCTCTCAGGCAGCTGTGGAGTGACGGGGAGAGGTACAGAGGACAGATCAAGTGGGGCTCTGGGACCCCCACCTACAGTTCAACAGGTATTTTATCTGCTTTGCCTGTTGAGCAAAGAGACCTGCATGATAAGCATTTGAAAAGCACTGGGCTGGGAATTCAGGAACCACTTTCTCAGAGCATCTAAAGAGGAGGGAATTGGAATGAGAAGAAATAATCCCATTCACAATTGTTTCAAAGAGAATAAAATGCTTTGGAATAAATTTAACCAATGATGTAAAGGACCTGTAATTTTCCAAGTACTTGGAAAATTATAAGACACCAAGGAAAGATATTGAAGATACAAATCAGTGTTCATATATAGGAAGAATTAACATCATTAAAATGTCCATACTATCCAAATCAATCCATAGATTCAATCAAATCCCATCAAGATACTGATGGCATATTTCACAGACCAGAGTAAATATTCCAAAATTTATTTGGAACCACAAAATACCCCAAATAGCCATAACAATGTTGAGAAATAAGAACAAAGTTGGAGGTATCACACTACCTGATATCAAAATATACTGTAAGGCCATAGTAATCAAAACAGCATGGTTCTGACATAAAAACAGACACATAGACCAATGGAACAGTATTCTGTGCCATTCAAAGAGCCCAGAAATAAGACCATACTTTTATGGTCCATTAATATTTGACAAAGGAGGCAAAAACATACAATGGGTTAAAGGTAGTCTTTTTGATAAATGATGTTGGGGAAATTGGACAGATACATACAAAAAATGAATACACAAGAATAAAGTCAAATAGACTTAAGACTTAATTGTTAGGTTCAAAACCATAAAAATTCTAAAAGAAAACATAGGCAGTAAAATCTTGAACATTTCTGGTAGCAGCATTTTTTCTGATATATTGCCTCAGTCAAGGGAAACAAAAGAAAAAAAATAAACAAATGGGACTACATCAAATTAGAAAGGTTTTGCACAGCAAAGGAAAAGACAACAAAATTAAAAGATAATGCACTGAATGGGAGAACATATTCACTGGTACATCCGATAAAGTGTTAATATCCAAAATTTACAAAGAACTTATAAAACCCAACACCAAAAAACCAAACAATCTAATTAAAAAATGTACAAAAGACCTGAATAGACAATTCTCCAAAGAGGACATACAGATGGCTAATGACACATGGAAATATGCTCAACATCACTAGCTGTCAGAAAGACACAAATTAAAACTAAAATGAGATATCACCTTACATCTGTCAGAATGACTATGAACATATACATGAACAAACAATAAATGCCAGCAAGGATGTGGAGAAAAGGGAACCCTAGTGCACTGTTGGTGGGAATGCCGTTGGTGCAGCTACTGTGGAAAACAGCATGGAGTTAGCTCAAAAATTAGAAATGGAACTGCCTTATGACCCAGCAATTCCACTTCTGAAAATATATCCAATGAAACCCAAAACACTCACGTGAAAGAATATATGCACCCCTATGTTCACTGCAGTGTTATTTACAACAGCCAAGATTTGGAAGCAGCCCAAGTGCTCATCAGTAGACGAGTGGATAGAAAAACTGTGGTACACTTACATAATGGAATAGTACTTGGCTGTAAAAAAGAAGGAAACCTTACCTTTTTCAACAGCATGAATGACCTGGAAAGCATTATGCTAAGTGAAATAAGCCAGTCTGAGACAGACAAATACCATATGATTTCACTCATATGTGGAAGCTAATGAACAAACTGAACTAACAAGAGAAATAGACAGACTCCTATAGGGAGCAGGCTGGGAGCTGTTGGGGGTGGGGTGGGGGGATTGAGCATAAACAAAGAGAAAAAAACTCATGGACACAGACAACAGTGTGGTGATTGCCTGGGGGAGGAGAATGGGGGTAGGTAGAAGAGGGTAATGGGAAGAGGTTTGCTTGACTTGGGGTGGTGAACACACAATACAGTGTACAGACGACGTGTTGTGGAAACGTGCCCCTGAATCTTGTATTATTTTGTTAATCAGTGTCACCCCCGAAATTCAATCAAAAGGCAAAAAAGGTGCTGGGGAGACAATAGCATGTCGGTGCTGTGATGCAAAGTGGGGGGCTATCCACATGGCTTATTTTACTCTTTTCACCAAAGCGGAAAGCAAAAAGAGCAAGGTTTCGGGAAGGTTGGGAGCAGAAAAGGGTTAAAATGCACCTTGTTCACTTGTGTAAAACAGTAAACCAACAACCTCTGACCACGGTTTAGGGGTAGAAGGCTTAGCAAGCTTAGCGTTACCTTGCTCTGGGGCCACAAGTCACTCCTACTCCCATTAGGGTTCCAGAGAATCAAAAAAATCAAAGGCCTGTAACATTCCTCTCATAACTTTCCATCTTAAAGGGACATGGCTTGTTCTGTAAAAGAGGGAAATGGGGTCCAAAGGGACGTTAAGTATGGAAAGTGTTGGTATGTGAATTCTGAGCAACCCTGCATGAACCCATTATCCAAGCAATAACAATTTACACGTGCTTTTAGTTTCACTTTGCCGGTGCATTGCTAAGACTCTGTCAAATGTCTTTTTACTGTATTATCTGTAAGAGAGAACATGCCACAAAACTCTTAATAGATAGTCATTAATGCATCTTGGGTCACTTGTACTCATGTGATTTGTCTGCTATTCAGATAAATATCCAAGCATATTTGGATCAGACCCTGTGGCTAAATGTGGGCCTCCAGACGTCAGAACAGAATCTGGCCTGCCCAATTCTCATTAAATCAGAAGAATCAGGCAGGATGAACATGAAGCAGCGCCAGTCAGTGATCTCATGGTTCCAGAGAGCACAAAGCCATGGAGCAGGAAGGAAGCTGGGTCACTGTGAGCAAGATGGTGTCAGTGGCCCGGGACGGAACTGCTCTGTGAGCTCCGGGGTATATGTGCTCCCTTAGTTCGGATGAATCTATGTAGTGATCAACTCAAATCCTTCACAGACACAACTTTCTCCTATAAACTACCTACACAGTATAGCTCGTGTTAACTTAGTATAGTATTACCCAAGACCAGTGCATGTACCATCACTTTCCCTGGGAGTTCTGGTCACACTTATTGAAGTTGGGTGGTAGAATCTCACATGACATTCATTCCTGGAACAGACCTTCATTCCTGGAGCATTTACAGACCTTGGGATTGACAATAGAGTTCTAGGTCACCACAGAAATGCTGAGTACTTAAACAAGACGCCCAGTAAAACATATTAGCCCCATGGACACTGCTGGTCAAAGTTTAGGTTTACTTACTGCAGCAGTGTGTTATAGTGGCCTTGAAATGCTGCAGAGAAAAGCCACAAAGAAAGTCAAGGGCAGGCAGGTACTTCAAACCCACCCAGGGCTTTTTTTTTTCTACATAGACTTTAGTCTTAGGATAAATTATTATGAAGAAGCAACTCTGCGTGGTGTGTTTTCAGGTGGTGGAACATTTGCTTGCAAAGAGAATATCAAGAAAATCATGATGTTTGGATGAAGGTAGACTGAATTTAAAGATTAATCCAGTTGAAATTTGTGTTACCGGGAAGAAAATCGGGGAAGATTAAGAGAGAGGACATCACATGGCTTACACAGGATGATATGGCCTGACAGACTGGAGGGTGGGGGGGTGCGGGGTGGGGACTGGAAACCAGCATGTCTCCAACACCAGTGTTTTTATATATTTTCCTGGTGTCCATTTGAATTTTTTCCTCTGGAGCTTTACCACGGAATCACAAAAGAGAAATATTCAAATACTCTTCATCTTATTTGTAAGCCATCACGCAATACATTTGCTTGATGAACAAGGCTAGTGACCATTTTTCCTGGAACACTCGATAACTTAAGATGGTCTCTTTGCAATTTACACCCATTTCTATGTTTGAGTCTTGAGTTTCAGAAACACATAGAAAAACTGTTTATTGGCAAAGGACGTGTCCAAAAGCATCTGTGATGCAGTTAGAGAATTTCTTAGTGTAACCCCCAAAACTTCCAAGTGAGAGTCAAACACAGTCATGCAGCTATATCTTTGTCGCCTGATGTCTTTGCCCAACAGTAAAGGAATCCAGAGAAGTTTACCATTGACTTGCTAGGTGACCTTGCCTAAGTCAGCAGACCTCTTTATGCTTTTTTTTCTTTCCAGCTATACAATCAGGCACCATGTAGACAGAGTAACAGAATGGGGGAAGCTTATACAGATATTTGGGGCTAGATGAGTTTTTGAGAATGATAGAAACTGGCCTATGTGTTTGTGGCTCCAATCAGCTTAATTTTGGATATAAATAGTCTAATCCAACCATCTTTAAGGTTGACTTAAGGGACTGGAGTATCTTCCTGATCAGTCTCTGAAAGCTCCACCCCATAGGCCACATTCCATTATAGTCCCCATTCCTTTCCTGTTTGCATCCCTTGCTCACAGATTGCCACACCCTTGTTAAGGTAACGCATTGTAAAGGAATGGTCCTTCGGGACGCTTTGTTTCAGCAGACCCAACACTCGGCAGCCAAGTGTGTCTTCTCTCCGCACCTCCTAGATGCCCCCTGTTTTAGGGAGACTGCTGACTGCTGCCCACGGGGTGAGGCAGAAAGAGCACCACTGCCACCACCTGGAGGCAGGGAGAATGAGGCACCACCTGAAGGGAAAAGCTGCTGTTTCCAAGAGTGAGCAAGCTCTCTTGCTTGATTCTTTGTCCTTTCCCTTTCCTATCCTTATTGTACTCTCTACTGTTCTTCACTTCTTTTGCCTTTCCCCACACATCTGTTAACACTATCTCAGTTTCACCTACCACGCCTGGTTTAGGAAAAGGTCCAGGGAATGGTGGGGGGCCCGCCCTAAGCTGGGAGATGTGGGAGACCAGAGTAAGGTCACTCTTTTGGAGGACTCATCCAACAGGCCTTATACCTGGTTGCGTGTTTGTCGGTTCTCCTGAATGTGCTGGAAAAGCCTCTTCGGGAAGAAGTTTCCTTCATGCTGCCCGCCATTCTGTGAAGCTCCACCTAACCATCAGCCCTGAAATCTCGAGGGCAGATCAGTGATTTTCTCACTGTGTGAGGAGAGAAAGACCACATGTAGCTCGGTTCCTGTCTGCCTGGGACTTGTGAGCTCTGCAGCGCTGCACGAACAAGGTTCTATTTTATGTGATGTTTTCTACGAGTAGAGATTACTCTAACCAGGGATTTAGGGGAATTGTTAGAAATGTTCCTTAGAGTAAGAAATATACAGAAAAACAAATAAAACAAAACAACAACAAAACCCCCAAACCATTCCCAAGTGGACCTTCTGGGCCTCCTTGGAGACTTTCTCCTCTAGAGAGTCCAGGATTCTCTAGGTGCCACGGGCGATCACTCCAGCCATTACGGACCATCTACCAGGAGTCAGCATCAGTTTCGAAGCCGAAGGGAAGGAACGAACCTGGCTTCCTAAATTACGGTTCCATTTCATTTTGGCAGTTCAGATCATCATTTCTGATATGGAGCACTTATTTTTTGTAATCCATTTTAGGCCTCCGTGGATGAGGCTGCCCTGGAGGTAACTCAGGGGCTGGGGGTGGTAGAAAGGGAGGGGGGATGGGGGTGTTCGCTTATCAGTTAGAGGAGCTTTATTTCTCTCTGCTTTCTACATTGGCATGATATTCTGAGATATATTTGTTCTGAAGAAAAATTTTTGAGTATTTCACAAGAGTAAGTACAGACAATTATTGCTGGTCATATCAATTCTAAGGATCACTGAGATGCCCATCCAAAGTTGTGTGATTGGTCTAATTCTTCAGCCTTTGATGAACAGTGCTGGTCCATTTTTAGCATCAGTCGATGTACCTGAGACCTGTGCTCTCTAAGTATTTTTAGTGGTTTATAGGGATATGCTTTGCGTTTATTTTTGTTCAGTTAAAAAAAAAATCCAGGTTGAATAGAGGGTAAAGTTCTGTTAGGCTAGGGCATTCAAAAAGAATTTAGATGTCTCTTTTCTGGTGAAATAATAGTAAAATCTGAAATTCAGTGTTCTCTTTAATCCTCACTGTTAATGTAGCTTAAACAATATACAAAATAAATAAGTGAGCTCTAAATATTTGATTTTAATTTAGACTCTCTTCTAACTCCTTCAAAACACCTAGCACAAGGTTGAGGCATAGTTGATGTTCAAGAAGTACTATTGATTGAGCTGAATATAATCGATTCTAAAATTGAGGAGTACCAAACTGAAGATTTTAGAAATAATACTACATAACCCCCCACTTTCCATCTTCATCAACTGTTTAAATGTTCCTGGTAGGGGGAGAGAGATGGCAGAGTTCTGAGAGATCCATTTTCCTCCCTCCCTCCCTCCCTCCCTCCCTCCCTTCCTGCCTTCCTGCCTTCCTGCCTTCTGTTACTCTACCAAGATCAGAAAAACAATAAACTTTTGGAGAAGAAAGTCAGGAAGGAAAGACTTGTTCTACCATATACACGACTGTATTATAAAGGCCTAATGTCTGCCAGTGTGGTTGATAAGCACAACAAGAAACACTTTAGATATTAATCCCAGAGAATATTTTCATTGCATCAGAGTAGGAAGAGATTTCTCATGGAGGACGCAAAAGCACTAACCATAAAGGGAAGAATTGCTAAATTTGACTATGTTAAAATTAAAAACTTCTGCTTACCAAAAAGCATCATCAAGGGCATGAAAAGACAAAAAAAAAAAAAGAGTGGCAGAAGATAATTTCATCACACATGAGTAATGAGTCTCATACCAGGGCATATAAAGGGTTCCAGAAAATTGAACTGAAAAGTAAGGAGAAGACTTGAGCAGGCACATCATGAAAGAAAGCCAAATGGCAATTAACATATCAAACTTTGCTCCGTCTTCCTAGGAACCTGGTAAACGCAAGGCAACACTGTTGTGGGATACAGACAAACCAGACTGGCCCAAACTTAAAACCCCAGCGCTATCACATTTGGCAAGGACGTAGATCTATGGGAGATCTCGTCTGTAACTGGTGAGACTGCAAATTGGTGCAACCGTGTTTGGAGAACTCTAAGCGTTATCTACTAAAGTTGAAGATGCATATATAGGGCGTGGCAAAGTAGGTGTGCAGTTGTGAGTATGCAAAATACAGAGCTCATTCTTGTATCATTATTTATTAATTATTTAATTATTTTCCATACAAACAACTGTAAACCTGCTTTCACCACACCCTGCATATTAGGATCCTAGGAGTGGAACTGCTGAATCACAGGGTATGTGCATGTGCAGCATAACTAGATGTATATGGCTCTCAGGCCAGCACTCAATCCACTGGGCCACAGCAGCCAGGGCTAGCATAACTAGATGTATAGGTATGCCAAGATGCATGAAGAAAATCCCCAGCCATTACTCATAACAGCCCTAGAATTGACAATGTTGTATTTCTTGATCTGGTTGGTGGTTATACATGTGTTTATCTTGTAATTCATTAAACTGTACATTTAGGCTTTATGCATATTTATTATCTACAGTATTTTCACAAGTTCAACAAATAACATTAATCGCTAAAAATGGTAATTTTTGCAGCATTCCATTTATATTGATCTCTCATAAAAACTAAAATATAAAATATTTTGTCAAATGTGTTTAAGTCCAGATACATTATATATTCACAGATTATTCTGATCTTCTTAATAATTCTTTCAAAAATGGAAATATTTCCTCAACATGAGTTGCTCCTGATGAACCGTAGAATAGGCCCACATGAAGCAGCGTATTGTCATATGATCAAGAATGGAAGTCAGAATGCTGCTACATCAGTTCTGGCTAGCTCAATGACCTTGTGAAATTAATTGATCCCTTCCCTCTTCTTTAAAATTAGACCTTGAAACAAATAATCACTTAGGTCTACTTCTTGAGATTTGGTAATTCTATGAATAAAGAATCTCTAGAATATCCTGAATTTCTGCTCTAAAATTCTATTCTATGACGTTCAGATAATAACCAACTGATATGGTAATACAAAGGGACGTCACAAAGCATGCAATCTTAACTTCTACTCAGTGATAACTAGTTAAAGGAAGCTAGAAATCTTATGGTGAGAACCATAAAAGTGTTAAGTGAAGTTCTTGAGCAGTGTCGATGTGTAGCTCACGTGGGTGTAGAAGGTGACTGACACAAATCCAGGGCGGGAAAGTAAGGAACTCAAGAGGGCAGCGGCGAAGCAAATCACTGAGGCAAACCTATGAAGCCAGTTAGCAGAATTAATAGGAATGGAGTCCAGGCCCTTTGATGGCCAGTTTCTACCGTCCTGTAAGTTGTGCCTGGAGGGCCAGAAGTTTCCACTAAGAGAATTGAGCAAAAGAAAAGTCCAGGAGTTCTTCCACTTCTGCTGAGACTCCTCGGTACAGTTCATGTTCCTTCTAGAAAGTAAGTGATAGGTACTGGGCTCTATTCACCTACCTCTCAAATTTTGATTCCTGGAAATATTATGTAACGGTCTTAGTTTATTCATTCATCCAATGTCCGAGGGCTCCAGGTTTATTCTATCATGTGCTGGCTCTGTGGAGAATTCAAAGATGGAGGAAATATTATCCTTGCCTTCAAGGTGTTCATGAGCTGCCTATGATTTTGGACAAATGTTATCTAATTTTGATTAACATGGAACCTGAAAAAATGTTGTTGACTGACACTGATTTATTAATTGATGGAACAGGAAAATAATTATCAACTGAAAGTTGACAGAATTGTTAGACTGATTCAAAAAGAAAGGATCAATTATTCTCAAGCATATCCTGCATTAGAAGGTAATTCTAACAGTGTCAGAAAATTTTTACGCCATGATGTTTTGTTGAAAAGGTGAAAAATGGAGTATGCAGCATGATCTAAACTATGGAACACAACAAAGGAAAATACATGGGGGAGACCGACAGCTGCCGGAGGAGAGAGGGGGACTGGATGAAAGACGGTGAAGAGATTAACCAAAGAATGTTTCTGTGAGACCCACAGACATGGGCAACGATATGGGGATTGACTGAGGGAAAGGAGAGGGTGGGGCTGGGTGGAGGTGGGAAAAGGGGAAAAAAGCATCCGTGTACAGGAAAAGCACATTTAAATGTGAACACCAGTTAACTCTGGGATCAAATTTATTTACAACAAGGGTTTGTTTTCCATATGAACAGAAAATGATATACATTTATTTCAAAAAAGACCAACAAGATAGCGTAAAACTTTCCAAAAGCAGAGCAAAAATAAACAACACCAAAACCAAGTCTGCGCTTCCTTTACTTAGAACTAACGCTGTTGAGCTCAGGCACTGAAGCCCAGACACACACAGCACTGAGAAACACAGCTCAGTTAAGAAAAGTCGGCAGTAGACAGAGTGGGTGTCAGAGAACAGGAGGAGAGAAAATGCTACCCGACGATGGGGAAAGAATTCTGCTGGGAAAACGTGCCAATTTTTCCAGTAATAATATTTTTGTTTTGCCTGCTAATCATACTGTGTCTGCCAACGGCATTGTTCTCTAGTGACAGTGAGAGATAAAAAGTGACAGATACGTGGTGTGCAGTGAGGTGGGGAAACATTTCCCCTTGCAACAGGAAGACAAAGAGGCTTACTTCCCCGAGTCTTGAGTCTTTTACTCAATTTAATTTAATTTTTATTTTTATGGTGTTTTGGTTAGTCTTGTGTATTTTTGTTCTGGCTTAATTAGTATACAATGCAGTGTGCCATTCTTGGTTTTTGCTGTGATGTTTTGATAATCGTGGTAAGATACAGGACAGGAAAGGCCCCCGTGCCCCGTTTCCCATCAGCCCCCTGGCTCCCTTCTCACTCACTTTCTGATTACTATCACCATACATCTACTTTGCCTGCTTTTGAATTTCATAAAGATGGAATCAGACCATGATGTGGAATAACAGAGCTTTGACAGCAAAGTCTACATTTAAATTTGTTGCTCAAAAAATAGTTTCAGGATGTTATCGAGCTCTTCCTACAAACAGGTGAATGTCTCATTACAACAGCAATAAAATGGGATTAAATTGCCTTTTCCTTTTGCTCAATTCTCTTAGTGGAAACTTCTGGCCCTCCAGGCACAACTTATAGGACGGTAGAAACTGGCCATCAAAGGACCTGGGCTCCATTCCTATTAATTCTGCTACCTGGCTTCATAGGTTTGCCTCAGTGATTTGCTTCACCTCTGCCCTCTTAAGTTCCTTACTCCCTAAAATGGATATAAATCCAATAGTCCCTATGTATATTAATAGTGGGGTCAGAATTTCTTTCAAGGCTCCTTGCCTTCTAATAGATGTAGGAGTGGTGGTGCCCATGCTTGGTCTAGGCCCATGCCTTCCCATTCATTGCCATGGCCATCTGACTCCTCACAGGGATCCCTGGACCACTGTCCCAATTTCTTCTGATCAGCTACTGGCACCTCACAGCCAGCTTGTTCAAGATACTGCCGTGAGCCTGTACCACTGCACCCCGAGGGGAGACCCTGTCCTCTTTAATTCCTCCAAAGAATAAGAATGCGAAGGCTGCAATATTTAGCTTGACTTTGCAGGCATGTAAAAACACACACTCAACAACTGTAGAATATGAATACGCATCCTTTCAAAGCACACATGGCACATTTTCACAAATTTTGAGCCTCTCATGGGTCAAACATAGTTTCAAAGCATAGAAATCATATAGAGCATGTTTATTGACACAAAACAAGTAAAAAACCAATTGAAAATATGTTTTCTTGAAGTACTATTAAAAAATGACAGAACACTTGAAACAAACTTAAGAAGTGGCTAGGCAGAAAATAGGTGTCTCCCTAGATGTTGCTGACACCCAGCTGGCAGCCACCTGCTGGTCTTGCCGCCATCCACGCCGACCGATCAGTGTACCCCTTCCTGACTGTTCTGTGTCTGGCCACACTGGCTGTTAATATTCTGAATAGACCCCCAGCTTTACGGGGGAGACATCCTCTGGGCTCTGGCAAAAGTTTGGGTGTAAAAAGCCACGTGACAAAACTCATGCTTGGAATAATCCTATTTTGTAAAATAAAGGAGTGTGTATATTCCTAAAAATAATAGTTTACATTCATTTAATTGTACAAAATGGTAACTTATTTAATCTTTAAAGTATCTTTGTGAGGCTGGCAGTATAATTATTTCCATTTTACAGGTGAGGAAACTGAGGCTTAGAAAGATTCAAGAGCTTGGTCAAGGTAATATTGGTAGGAAATAATGGGTTTGGCAGTCAGACTACATGGCCTCCTGAATATTTATTCATAGTTTTGTGATTGCTTGAAAGGGATACAAAAAAGTGGACAGTGTTTGGCCCTGGGAAATTTGATTGGGATGACTGGGGCATGGGTTTAGGACTAGTGTTAAGAAAATATTGTTCTATTTTCCCTCTGTTATACTTTGTATACTTTTCAATGATTTAAACTTTATTTTTCAAGGAGTGTGTTGTATGTTTTTACTGAGAAAAGTTAGCTAGAGTAAGTGAGCAATAATTCAACCCAGTCCCACCAGCCTGTCCTGTGTGGGCCTCCAGTGGAGAGATGATCCGTGCTCTGGGCAGTGGGCTAAGGGGCGAGCAATACTAGCCGTGGCTTTGCGAAAATACAGCCTCCATCTGTGTTAGAAATGCTTTGTATTTCTTTAACACCTCATCTGAATTGCCCCAAAGGCTAAGTACATAGCTCGTTTATCCTCAAAGCACCCTGTGAGTTCCCAGGTGCCGTCTGAGGGTGTGGCCTAGAGTGGTGATAGTCCGAGATTAGCTGTCACCCACACTCACGGAGTCCAGCCCCCGGAGGGAAGTCATTTCAGCTCCCTGTTGCCTCCGATCACCGTCAGCTAAAAGCATCGTCATCTTCATAATAATCATTTCCAGCCTCAAGGGGATACTGTTCATTAGTGTAAAATTTTAAAGGGCTCGAGAACGCCAGGTACTAACTGCTGAATGAGAGGGAAATTTTACCCGAACGTCTAGCCGGGAGCTGGAGGAGGCAGGAGGGTCGGTGGCGACTCCCAGCCAGTCCCACGAGGAGGCTCAGGGCAGCAGGGAGAACAGCCTGGTCACTGTCCTGGGGCCCAGCGCCCTCCTTAACCACAGCAGACCACGTTCTCGGCCTCCAGTAATTAGAAATTACTTCAGCACATAAACAGGCACTTTATAATGTTTTCTTTTTACAACAGGCAGCACGCTTCTCCTCTCCACGGGGAGAGGGGAACCAGTGCTGGCTGCCCACTGTCCCCACCTCCTTCGCAGCCCAGCCCCGCATTCGGCCACAGAGAAAGCAGCAGTCACATCTGCTCTGAACACGGCTCCCTGCCAGGGACCCTGGCTCAAAGGGAGCTGGTTCAATGGCCCCCTTCAATATATATCCCCACTGCCTGGGGAGGGCCTGGAGTCCTCGGCCACCGGCCACAGGGCCCTCCCCCTCTTCTCGTTCCCATTCTCCCGTCAACGAGTTTCAGAAAGCTCTTCACAGAAAGCCTCATTATTGACAGGGACACTCTTCCCATACACCACTCCGTCCAGCGGCGAGTGATAACAACTCTGTTTGTGTTTAATTAGCTCTTGGTTTACGGGGCAGTTTGTGTTGAGGGTGTGTCTGTTTTGGCTGGTCATGCAGTTGACAGAAATATATGTGTATTGATGTGGGTCCTCTGCGTGTGCCCTCTCCGTGCTCTGCTCTGAAAGCTCCACAGTCCCTCATTACACTACCAACAAGGCACATCGTGGGGACGTTCACGCTTTGATTTCATTCCATAAAAGTGGAAGGGTAAAGCTTGTTCTCAGTCCCTACATATCTGGCCAGGCAAATGTCCGTATTGCTTATCACCGGGCAGAACCAGATGAGCCGCCGCCGCCGCTCTGCTTCCAGCTTCTAGGGGAGAGTGGAGCTTTCGAGGCTACTCCCCAGGCAGCTGGCTACCTGCCCTGACCCGAAGTGTCATCTCATTTCTTGAATGTTTATTTCTCTTATTTTTAAAATCACGTCCCTCATAGGATCCATGTCATGACTTATATTCATGAAAATATCTAAAATAGAAGCATGATTATAAAGTAGCGGGTTATTTGTTTAAACAAACATTACAGAATGTCCTCATCTAAATGTGTTGTCCCTTTCAAAGTAATCACTACTGAAAGTTGTACACATAGTCCCAAAATGGTAATGTTGTGTAATATATTTGAGAAATTCTTCTTGGAATTACCTGGGACATACTATGTAAAAATGAAATTAAATGAAATTTTTCTTAATTTGAAAGTAATAGAGCTTTGATTTTTGTCTCATTCTCTATAGTTTTCTGAATTTCTAGTTATAATTTTAAAACCTAGAGATAAGTATGCTTAACATGTATTTCTTTCCAGTGTTTTTTTCTGAGTCGTGGCCCATTGAATAGACTCAATGGTAATGAATCATCCTCTAAGGGCAATTTTGAAATTTAGACTCTAATTTCATTTCTCTGAATTCAGCAAATATTTTTTGAGTGTCTCTCCATGCAAGGAGCTAAATAAAATAAAAAGATTAGCAAGATGTATTCAGATTGATGTTTTAAAGAGGCCATTAACTGGTTCAGATGGTAATGCCAAAGGAAGCTACAAAAAAATATTTTGAACGATTGCAACATCATTGGAGTAGGTGTGTCTTCCAAGAGGGCACCTCGGAGAGGGAAGTACAAATGGTTGTGCAGTGCCTGAAATGGTGAAAAATGAACGCGGCCACATGATATGCTAAATAAGACTGTTTGGGCTAACCAGTAGCACACCTCGGAACTACAACCACCCTGATGCTAAGGTAAGAAAACAGGCCAAGTGGCCCCGTATCCCAGTTAGCCTGGGATAGTCCTGCTTTATGCCTATTGTCTTGATATTACTAGTTTCAGTGCCCCTCTCCTCCATGAAGAACACTGACTTGGAAGGTAAATCAATGACCACCTTAAAAACAGAGACATTTGCCATTGGCATCTTACTCCTTGCCTCCTAGTCCCAAAGGGCAACACTCTGGTTAGTTTAGTTATTTAGGCCTGTTGGTGTGCCCTGAACAATAGTTTGTTAATTGGTCCTTTATCCATTATCACCATAAATTAAAACATATGTTTTTAATTTCCTAAAGAAATACAAGGAACTAATAAACAGTGAAACAACATTTCATCTTAAGTTTTTATCAAAGAATAGCAGATTTCAAAAATGCATTAGCAATAACAAAAGTGAGTAAGAGTGTTTTGAGGTGGGTAGTCTGGGGGAGAGTGAAATTATTAGAACTCTTAAAGACAATTTGGTTGCAGGTCTCAGATTATGTGGTGGTGGAGACTGTGGAACTTGGAGCCTGAGAATGAGTCCTCCTCACTCTACCACTTACCACAAGCACGGCCCTGGGGAGTCATCTACTCTCTCTGTGCCTCAGTTGTCCCATTAGTAAAGAGGAGATAATAACTGTGTTTCTCAGAGGGTATTTTTAGGGATTCAATGATGTCACATCTATTCCACCCAACATACACACTACATGAAGTCAGTCCCGATGAGTAGAATGATCATTTACCAACAAGTTATGAAACAACATTGAAAAATAGCAACTTTATCCATCTATTCAATCATTTAGCAAATGGGATTTAGAGACCGATAATAAATTCAGCACTATTCTAGACATAGAGGGTATCAATAATAAAGATGACAGATTTATTTCCTATGATTCTCCTGCCTGAAGGGAAGGAAAAGCTTGAAATGATTGTTTACAACTAAAGTATTATGAGCAGCAAGATGGAGGGGATGTGCCCCAGGGCAGCCCGAGAACCCCGTTCTGGAGTCACACATAGGTCTTCAATGGGATGGTAAGTGGAAAGCCCAGACTGATAGAGAGACTTTATATCTCGGCCTCTTCCAGTTTGGCTGAGCAAAGCTGGGTTATTTTGAAGATTCTTAACTTAGCGCCCTTCTAGCAAGATGCAGTCAAGTCCTGCAGAGAGGCGGGTGGTCTTTGATTCAGATGGGTGTGTAAGTCCGGCTCCTAATGCTGTGGCGCTTGTTCATCTGACTTTCCAAGCTGCTGGGGTAGAAGCCCAGTCTGTAGGCCATAGTCTGAGAGTAGGGTCTCTTCCATCTTTTTCTCAGCAGCTAAGTTGTGAGGAGGGAAGCCGAAGGTACAGTATCTAAGAGATGAGGTGCAGCTGTTCGCTTCCCTAAGCACCCCACATGCTTCTCTTGGATGAGTTGCATTTCCAAGAAGTTTCAGAATGGGCCTTGACCCTCTATGATATCACGCATTCTTGAAGTTGTTCTGTAATCTTATGCTCTGAGCATTTTATTGAACGTTACCATAAAAAATAGCCATCTGAAACCTGCTTCTTAATTTGCTGTAAATGTAATGAGGAGTTGGTTCATAAAATATTCCTTATCTCTTATGTAAAAGCCTGCACACATTCTGTTTAAACTTTCATGCTAAAGATAGCTTTACCTCCTCTCTAGACATGGCGTTATGTCTTCCTCTCTGATGAGGTTCATGGCCCTGGCTGTGGGGGCCCAGGATTGCACACGGGGCCCAGGCACAGCGGAGCCACTTTCACGCTCACGGCCGGCACATTGGCATTCTCAGTCTTCTTTTTCTACCTTAATTTTTTATTTTAAACTTACAAAACGTTTAGTTAAAAGGCATTCCAATCCTTTGTGATAAAAAGGATGGGTAGAAGTCAACAAACTAAATATATAACACATTGTTATCACAAATCAATACATAGAAATAGACGTAGTGTCTTTGGCAGTTTTAGTTACCAATAAAAAAAACCCAGTAAGGCATGAATCAGTGACTGAGGAAATGGAACTCAATAATCTTTGGCATAGGTGAGGCAGCTGCCAGTTTGTGCCTCACACTCAGGGGACCCAACGGCAATTTTACAGGTATTCCCCACAGGGGATGCTGATCTCCGCCCCTGTCTTTGGAACTTCACTGTCCTAGAAGGAGATGGAAAAGGTCCCAAACCGAGGGAGAGGGAACACGCAGTACTCATTTCCGTATACAATGTGTTCTCAGAGCTCACAACTTAAAAATAGACCCGTGTAAGGCAGGAATCCTTAAAGCATGCTGAAGCTTGACTCGGTGTGTCTGGTGCCTGTCATCTGTTTAGACACTAGTACAAATAAATGAGCAGCCTACGGGTATGTGAGGCATACAGATATTTATGAAGCCTTATTAAAAGAGCAGAGGCCTAGTGAATTATGAGTGGGAGGATTTAGAGCTTTCAGGATTTAGGATCATCTTGAGG
Organism: Carollia perspicillata; assembly: GCA_004027735.1. Taxonomy (NCBI): domain Eukaryota; kingdom Metazoa; phylum Chordata; class Mammalia; order Chiroptera; family Phyllostomidae; genus Carollia; species Carollia perspicillata. Next base: position 42,631 of record PVKM010004411.1, read on the forward strand.
ATTGTCTAGGAATCCATTTGCAGAAGGAGGAAAGGAAGGGAGGAGGTTGCACTAGCCATGTCCAGGCCCTGTGCTAAGTGTTTTCACATATACCTTCCTTTTAATTAGCCCTGACAGCCTTTATTGAAGATGGGCAATGGTATTCACATGCTTTCTCATTAAGAAATAGGACATACTCCCTCCCTCCCTCTCTCCCCCCCTCCCCCCTTTCTCTCTCTCTTTCTCTTTCTTTCTTTCTTTCTTTCTTTCTTTCTTTCTTTCTTTCTTTCTTTCTTTCTTTCTTTCTTTCCTTCCTTCCTTCCTTCCTTCCTTCCTTCCTTCCTTCCTTCCTTCCTTCCTTCCTTCCTTCCTTCCTTCCTTCCTTCCTTCCCTCTCTCTCTCTGTGTCACAGTACAATTTCCCTTGTTGAAAAATAATAGAAACTTGAATCATAACTTTTAAGCACTGTGATTTTTAATCTAACTCCAATTAATATTTTAAAATAAAGTTAAGAAGTTAATGCTTCTCAGTGTTAATGGAGAGGCTCTTCTGAGGATAATCTTGACAGTTTTGTGTGAAAACAATCAATTTACAGATATTGGCTCTATATTGGTGCTAGCAGATCAAGTTCTGGGGCATGGGTACAACTTGGAAAATGTGAGAAATAAAACAAGGGCAAGGACTGGATCCATTAGGGACCACCTTTCATCAAAGACGAACTCTTGCTATGGTCTGAAACTAGCGACCACATTGAGTCACGTAGTACTCATGCTGGTTACTCCTTTTTTCTGGTCTCCCTCTATTATAAAATCTCTCTCTCCTTTTATCTATCTATCTGTCTGCCTGCCCATCCATCCATCCATCCATCCATCCATCCATCCATCCATCCACCCATCCACCCATCCATCCATCCATCTAATGAATAATGAAATAAGTTTTTCTCCTCATGAAATTTATTAGGTAGAAAAACTCTTAACAAGGTGACAGGGTTTTATGCCTCTCTCACCCAAATTCCAAGTACCTTTTTATAGTTAGCTATTTTCAAAGATGTGAAAATTTGTTCATAGTTTATGCCAGGCAAATAGAGTTTTTATACTTAATGGAAACATAGGAACCATAAAGACCTTAGAAAAAAGAAGGGAGCTTATATATATTCTTGCTCAAACTATTATTTTATAGATGAAGAAATGGAAGCTAACAGGGCTGAAGGGAATTATTAAAAGCAACAGCACTGAGATTCCAGGGTCCCTTTTGCCGGTTCATAGTTGAGATACTGTTTTGAGTGTCATTTTAGCATAAGCCCCACAAGTACCAGTGCTTTTACTTATTTTCTGCGTTGTACAGGATTGTGAAGCTTAAAGTAATTTCAGAGATCATTGCAGCCCACACCTTTCATTTAGAGATGAGGACAGTAAGGCCTAGAGAGGTGAAATGCCTCAAGTCACACAGCTAAGGAGTGGCAGAGTTGGAACCGGAATCCAGATTATTAACTCCTACGCCAAGTCCTTTCCCATCCCACCCAGGGGAACATTAGCTCCATAAATAGGGAGACCGATGAAGTTGTTTTCCAGCACAAAATACTGTTAAGAAAAGGATTTAAAAGTGTTACTTCAACAGCATGAGTGTATCACCGAAGCCCACAGCAACTAGGGATTAGCAGGGCTAATTTTACTTATTATTTATCAGTCCAGGATTAGCGGCTTTTCTTGGAATGTGCAGCTCAGCATTAGCATTGAGCTTTCTGCTGTATGCCACAGTTGCACTAGGGCAAGCTGGACCACAAGCTCAAATCACCTTCCTCAAGGTTATATATTAAGTCACCAGCTCAAACAAATCAGAACTCAAGGTATTCTCGGTCAAGTTCCTTTCTAGACAAAAATGATAAATAAAGTAGAAGGTGTTTTATTTTCAGTATCTCCTCTTTTCCCCTGTGTCTTCTCTTTCCCTCCATTGTTTTAGCATGCTAGCCCTGGGACACTGTGCTGGGGCATGGATATATGTAGGAAAGAATAACAAAATATGGAGCATGAATATATGTAAAACAGGAAATCCAGGAACCTGGGTCTAAATTAAGTGTTGATAGCCAGTTAAGAGTCAGGAGCCAAAATGTATGCGTGAGTTCATGGCCAGTTTAAAACACTGAGCCAGAGGCTAGCTAGGGATCCAGGCAAATAGATGGGCAAGGCATAGGATAAAGGGTCCTGGATTTTTTCATCTGTAAGATTGGATATGGGTAAAAAAAGAGGGTTTGTGGAATTCGTTTGTGGTCAGACATGAAGTATGATGAAGTCAGGATTCAAACCCATGTCTGCCTAGTTATTAACCTCCTGTTCTTTCCACTGTATTATTGACCCTTCATGAGATTGGTTGTTGGTGGGTGGGGAGAAGAGGCACATCTTTTTCCTGACTACTCACTTTCCCTGTTCACCTTTCTTGTGGTACCCAGGTCACTTCTGAGTCGCATAGGTAGAGAGTCTCAGAGTTCGAAGCCTAGAGTACATGGAAATATATATTTGATTCAAGTTGAATGTCATTTTAGATGTAATTGTTGAGGCTGGAAAAAATGACTGCGTTGAAACCATCTTCTTGAGTAGATTTAAACACTGAAAGCTCTCCTTTTCTGCACTGCAGAGGTGAGCACAGATGCCACACCTACATTTTCAGAGACAAGCCTGATTTGGGGTGTGGGGGTGGTGTTTGCTCCAGGCAATGAGGTAAGTGACTAAAAGAGTCAGGGTGAGCAAGGGTGGGCCTTTTCCTTCCCAGGTCTCAGGTGGAGCTTCTAAGTTGACAGCAAATTCTCCTTTCATTTATAAATGGACTATGTTTGCTCTGGAAGCATCTGAGAGGATAAATATGGGATCCCACAGAAGCCACAATGTTATTTTTGCAGTGTCTTTTCTCATTATAACTTCAGTTCAAGTCCCTTCTCCCCACTCCCCAACTTTTTTTTTTTTTACACTTCGGAGAGGGGAAGTTTGTTTCTTATGGGTGAATGCATGTGCATGTATAATTATGCATATGAATACACACCCAGATAGAAGTTTTGTCCACTTGAGAATCCTGAAAAAATGCACAGGTAGACCGTCCCAATAACCTCACCTGATGTAAAGATGTTTGCAGTGTTACTTTTCTAACTTTTTTCTCATTGATGAGATTATTCTGAAATGTGGTTCAAATGTGGTCAAATTCTATCTCGGAAAAATATGGAATGCTAAAAAATGTACAAATTATATAGTGATTGTGTGATGCTAGGTAAATATTCTCTTAGTTATTTTAAAAGACATTTGATAGCATGTCATATATATGAGGCAAACTAATTTTCACTCTGAGAGATATCAGAATATAATTAAGACCTGGGTAAAAATTTTAAAAAAGCTTATCCTTAGTTTAAATTTAAGGCTAAATTCCACCTTAGTAAGCAATGTTTGAGGCACCCTTCCATGGTTGAGAGAATAATGCAAACCCCTGCAATGTGCCCATGTCCTAATCCCTGCAACCTGTGAGTATGTTGGGTTGGTTACCTGGTAAGGGGGAGTTAAGGCTGCAGATGGATTTAAGATTGCTAATCAACTGACCTTAAAATAAGGAGATTATCTTGGATTATGTAGGTGATCTAGGCCCATTGTGATGACGAGGACCCTTAATAGTGGAAGACTCACAGTCAGAATGACACCGTGCAGGGAGACTTTACTGGCTTTGAAAATGGAAGGGGGCCGTATGCCAAGGAATGTGGACAGTCTCTAGAAGCTGCAAAATGTAAGAACACAGAGTCTCTCCTAAAGCCTTCCAACGAAACACAGCTGTGCTTGCACCTTGAGTTGAACCTAGTGAGACTCAGTTTGGATTTCTGACCTGAAGAATTGTAAGATAATAAATTTGCATTGTTGTAAGCCACAAGTTTGCAGCCATATGTTACAGCTTCCATAGAAAAGTAATATATCTTTTAACTCAGGCTGTGCCTATGGAACCCCTACAAAGGAAGCTTAAACATTGACAATGTCAGTGTATTAGGGTAAGTGATATTAGCTGCTACAACAACAACAAACCTCTAAAAATCTCATGGCTTAATATAATTAAAATTTATTACTTAACCCGTAGAACTCAGACAGATGCTCTGGTGTTGTTACCTTCCATACAGTCACTCAAGGTTCAGATTTTTTTCTATCTTGTGGCTTCAACTTTCTCTAAGACCTGGCTCCCTATAGGTATATATCCAGGTGGCTTGGTTTGACTCTCCACTTCTCCATCACTGGTGTACCTACTTTCCTGCATTAGGGTCCCTGTTTTAGTACTCAGAGTGGTTTCTGTTTCTGTGGGAGACCTCAACTGCTACAGTTCCATTCACTGGCATATGTGGAAGGAGAAAGCATGTGAAGAACTGTCTGGAAAGATTTCCTGAGCCTGACCTGGAAATGGCATGTCACTTCCACGCACATTCCATGGCCAGTGCCCAGGTTAGTGGGTATCCCTAATGATAACGGGGGTCATGAACTGTAGTCTAGCCATGCGTTCTTGAGGAGAAGGAAGTTTGGAATGGGACCAATGTAGCAGTCTCAGCCAGAACTGGGCAAGTCCATCTTTCAATGAAATATAAAAATGTAGGGGCAAGGAAAAACAATGAACAAAGCCCAGTGTGAAGTATAGTCCATTAAGTAACAGTGAAAAGCATAATAGGGAGAAGCAGCTATGAGATACGGTTTTAGACAGATGCTGCCTCATGGAATCACTGTACGATTTCTCTAAGCCATTTAATGTCTCTGGGCCTCAGTTTTCTCATCTTAAATACACAAATAGAAATCTGTCCTGTCTCAAACTTTTCCTTTTTGTCCCAGATTTTGCCAGTTTTTCAGGTGTTTAGTGAAGAGTGAAAAGACATTATACAACAAGTTTGTTTGCATGCGCATGTCTAAAGAATTTGCTAATTTGTTAATTTGAAATTTTACTCATTTGCCCAAATTGACTAGTTTAGTGATGAAAGCTCAGTTTCTTTTTAATAGGTTGGACCATAAGAAGTAGGCATTTTTGTAGCTTAAATATGGCCAAATAATAGCTATTTCATATAGCTCCACCTAATATATTACATAAAATAACACTTTGGGTCTTTTTATATAACCCAAAGGTTGTACATGAATTAGGAGGCTGATTCTGCGTACTCTGTTTCCCCTGTTATTCCCCATCATAGTAACCTATTGATTTCCTCCCTAGAATTTTGCAATTTGTAGTGTATATGTCTGTTTGCTTGTTTAATATCTATTTCTGGAAGACTGTTAACTTCATGAAGGCAGACTTTTTAATTCATTCATCATGGTATATTCAAAGTCTAGTGCAAGTCCTGCATTACAGGCTCTATAACTATTTCTAAATGTGAAAATAGAATTCCTCCAAATTATATTATGAGTCTTATTGAGGTGACTATATCATGTAGTTTTTAGAGATCACTGGAAATAAGTTTTCTACATATATTTTAGCTAATACTTATCAGTTGTTTTACTTTAATTTTTTATAAAGTTTAGAATTGCTTCCACCCAATTTTGAATGCCAACTGCAAATACCATGCCATCTGAGCATGAAAAAGTAGAGTCTACACTGTTATAAATGCTTTTCCCTAAATTATTTTTGATAGCTAAAGACCAAGGCCTTGATTCTCATCATGGTTCAATGTTACCCCTGAGTTGCATCTTTGGGAAAGGACATGGAGACGACTTAATTTTCCTTTGTGCAAACTTTCCTAGACTGGTGCACATCTGTTCAATTTCTGACACCTTTCCAGAAGATTCTACACCTAGCTTTTGGGACCATTTCTACTGTACACCATATATCAGCCTTCATGGTCCAGTGCTTTCTTCTTCCCATTTAAACCTCTGTGCTTAGCTCTGTTTCTTTTTGTCAAGTGAAAAACAGCAAATGGTTCTCATCTTTCGCATGAGGATTCTTCAAAGGCCAGAAAACCATCTTTCAATCATCACTAGTCCTCATTGTCTCGTGTTCATGCGGTTTTGAGATGTTTTAAATTAATCTCTAGGAGTCCCCCATCTCCAGGCAAAGCTGTAGCAAAACAGCAATCCTGATGTCGGTGTGCATGTCAAAACATTGCTCTGACTCAAGGAATTGGAATGTAATTTACTATTGGGGATGAATTCTGTGAAAACAATTCCATGGTCAAAATAAAAGATCAAAAAGAAGAGTGTCTTTGGGCCCCAGGGAGAAGTAGATCTGATGGTATCTGGTGCAACTTGCAAAGGCGAACATTTCTAAGGGCAACACGAAACCAGAAGATAGCAGCTCAAATAGATTGTCCTTGAAAACATTCCTGCCCTTTTGATGCAAATCCAGGGTAAATACAGAGACACTGACTACATTTTTAAATGTATATAAGTGCCTGCTTTCTTCTAAAGTTCACTTTGTTTTCTTCTCAACTTGCACTGCTGCTATAATGGATGCTGCTGCTCGGCATACAGATGTGAAGAACCAACTAGCCAAAGTGAAGAGGAAGGAGAGACCCTTGAGCCTCACATACCCGTGACTCAGTAGGACTTGTAACATTTGTAAGAGAACATTTGTAAGAGAAGACTGACTGCCAGAGGAACTTCGGAAAAGGTGATAGTCATGTTTCCTACTATCGGATACAGTGTCATGGAAACAGGAAGTGTTGGGTGTGAAGGTAAAGTCAGGAACCCCAGAGTCCTTTGGGGATACAGCAGCAATGGCGGCAGTGTGTGGGGCAGCCCTTGTGATGTGACGGAGGTAGATCAGACCTGCATTTGTTCACGGAGAAATAAGCTTTCTTCTCAGAAACACTTCTTTCCATCTGCTGTGACACTACCTTCGTCTAGATAGTAGGTTCTCCTATCTACTCTCTTTTAATCATGGCCAATCTACTTTCAGCCCCCTGAGAGCCTTCCCCATGGCTCCATTCTCTCCTACGATCCATGTGCATTTTCCCTCCCAGAATGAACTACGCTCTACTCTCTAGCTATCACCCCAACTCTGGGCCTTGTATTTCCAATTGCCATCTAGAATTCTAGATTGGGATATATATTGTAATAGATTGTAAGGCTGAATGACCTTCATAGGAACGAGGCACTCCTCTCAACAATTAGAGAAGAACAAACAAAATTTACTGCTAAATAACAATCTATACCTGGGGGTAGATGTTCAATTATCTTTTGCAGAATCTACATTTAAGTACATGATTCTGTCTATAGGGAATCTACAATGTGTTTTTGACATGCATTCACATGAATTATTATGAGCAAAACTTTATATAACAGATGACAGGGGATAGTTATTAATATTCTTTACAAGTTATTTAAGGTCACTAGTATTGGGCTGATGAGTGACAAAGAGAAAGTAGAATTCCTTGGCTCTCACTTTGTTCCCACCATCTTAGGGTTTGCCCTGACTTTGGGGCAAGGAAGCTACGCCTCCAATGCTTTTGCATGAGTCAGTCACAGACTGAGAGCTGCCAGGGGGACTTCTGGCTCCCTGCCTGTGTGGGCAAAGTCTCAGGAGCACTCTAGCAGTCCTGCAAAGGAAGTCATGCTGTCAAATGTTGGAACAAAAGCATACATAGGCCAGGGAAGAGCCACACGGAAATGGTAGGCAGAGCACTGGTAGTATCTACCACACCAAAAAAAATTAATGTCTCATAAAACACAGCATTGATATTGTAAGTCACTTCTGTCTCTTGGAAATTCCAGAAAAGATGGAAATAAATTGGTTTCCAGAGTGACATTTTCACTGCTCAAGACTTAACTACCACTACTTTTAAAGATGCTCCAGTTAGACTCCTCTCTCCACTCCCTTAGCTGTCTAGTTTGAGGATTTCACCTGGCGGCAGGGATGACATTAGAACAGCATACTGAGGAGCAGTTGGGACAAAGGGCGCTGTATTCCAGGGGGTGTTTGGTGAGCCGAGGCCGGCACAGCCCCACTTGCCCTTCCTGCTCACAGAACGCCCATTTCTAACGGGCTCTGTGATGCTCCAAGAGATTGGCAGTGATGGTCAGAGATGCCAGAGAAATTCTCAAGAAAAAAACACGTGGATCTACTTTTGTGTAAAAGTTAGTGAGAGATATGACTGAAAAGAAGAGATAAGACAAAAAAAGAAGAAGAAGAAGAAAGAAAGAAAGAAAACCTAAAACAAAGAAAACTCAAACACATCAATAATATTACACTTCAGAAAAGCATGCTTAGAAATGAAAATTTAAAAAAAAGCATGCTTAGGATCTGTTCCCTTCTTCCAGCATAGTGGTCATCATTCGATTGCTGCCTGGGACAGCTGCGAGCTAGATAAGACAGTTAATACTTTTACTTTGAGGCTATGCCTTGGCTTGGTCACAAAAATGTGAAACACAACTTACTAAATTGTTTTGCCTATCAGATGTCATGCAAAATGACTTTTAATTGTTTACAGAATTTTTCAAACAATCACCCTCAAAGGATTAAAATTTTCCACCACCAAAGGCATTACCTAGCTTTACAAAGCATTAGGTCCAAGTGCCATTATCTAGATAAATAAGGCCCTCAAACCCTCAAGCAGAAATTATTTGGATATTTGTGTAAATGTGGCTTTTCCCCCCACATTATCCAGATAAATTATTGATTTCCTTCTGTAAAGCATAGTATGTTTTGACTTTGTCATGATTAGTCTGTCTTAGCAATCATTACATTTCCCATATTTTAAAAAACAGTCACATACACAATACAGCAGAGAGGCTCGAATCCTCTTGGTGCATGGAAAAAGCTCAACTCAAAGTTCCCCACAAAGTCCGTGTCTTAATGTTCATGGGAGCATTACATTGTACCCAGATTCCTGGGCCTAATGACTAAAGTGGGACCAGATTAACTGAGGGTCAAATGTATTCTTCATATTCATCACTACTGTGCAGTAAAACCTACTGTGAGCTGAAGATTTTCACTATGGGGGACTTAGTACCACTTTGTGGAATTGGCAAAATTCCTATAAGAGCATGTATAGTTTTTAAAATATTACAAATACTTAAACCTTGATGGTGTCTGCCATTCTGTCTCCTAAAAGAAAAGGGACAGAAACAAAGCCAAAAAAACAAGAGGGCTCTGCCCTTGTGTCCCCAGGTGAGCAAGTCAGGAACGTGGAGAGGTTTTCGGAGCGGAGGTAGTTTTATTGCATTTCTGCTGCCCGGTTTCTGAGAGTCTTCACTGCAGCTTGGGGAAACAGACATCTTCATCTGACTAAAGAAAAAATAACTATGTTGTGGCAACACAAAACATTTCAGATTCACAGACGTAAAATACTCCCCACTGACATCCAGGGCAGTCATTCTTGAATCCTTCCTAAATGAGGCAGTTACATTTCAGGTAAAAAAATCTACTCTAGAGAAGGGGACTCTAAAATTTACTTGCGTTTCAATCAGAAAAAAAAGATATAAATTAAGCAACTCATGCTTTTCTGAAAGTCCATTTTTTGCTTTTGTTATTAATGGCACAGATAATGAGGATTTATTGACCGCTGAGAAATTCTCCCACTTATAAATGACTATTTTAAAGTTGTTCTTTAGTGTTCTTATCTCCAGGATTAATGGGCTTAGTATTTCAACCGTATCCTTCAGGTATAATTTGCTCACCCTTTTAACAGTCTTTTTGATTCTTTCCTAAACTTTACTTCCCTTAAACTAGACCTGGTTTTAGTTCATGTGCTTCAAATCGTAGTTAACAAATGAAGAATTGACACTG
>PVKM010004412.1:0-52300 GCA_004027735.1 Carollia perspicillata
GCAGGAGTCCTTTGGCCTCACACGGTCCTGTGGTATCTGAGAGCAGCTCTCCTGTGTTCAGAGGAGACACACCTCATCTGAGCGCAATACCTTGTAGGTGGAGTGCTATTACTAAGTCACGTGCTCCAGGGAGGTCGTGGGTCTGCTTCGTAAAGAATTCTTCTGACCATTTATTTTTGTAACCACCATTACAATCAGAAGGTAGAAGTATTTATCTGGTTTTCCTCCTGGCTGAGAGTTGATGAGAGAGACAGCCCCTCTCGTGTGTCCTCTAGTGTCTGGCAGTCCCTCGGTGAACTTAACTGAAGCAGTAAGAAGAGGTGAAGTGGAGCATAAGGGGGAAGGAAGCATTGAAAAAGACGGGAAGGTCCAGTTACACACCAACGAATGGGCGATTATGGAGAGGATCTCTATAGCTGTCGTCTATGTACCTTGAAGGGCCCGGTACAAACTTTGAAACAAGTGGCGCAAACATTAGAATTCATACGAGCTCTCTGCAAGAGAATATTTTTCATCATTTAAAAATTGTGAGAACGTGAGAGGCTGGAAAGATATAATTACTGTCTGAAGAGTTAATTTTAAATCATTAGGTTTCTTCTCTATAATGATTAGGTTATAAGATGGAGAGGTGTCATAGAAATGCAAGAAGTAATCAAGATGACTGGGAAACTAGATATCTAAATGACCATTTCATTAAGGAAATAGGCTGTTATTTTTAAACATTCATTGACTATTTTAAAAAACCATGCTATAAATGATGAGAAAGATCCATACTTGTTGTTGAAGACATTTAAAACCCTTTGCCTCCTATGAAAAACAAGACTGCACTAACAGTTCTGTACTTCAGAAGAGAAGAAACAATGGAATATGTTTGTCGAGGGTTACAGTGTTCATTCCACTGGGCTGGGTTGCTACAGGCATATAAGAATGGGATGACTCCCTGGTCACAGGGAGCTTCCTGGTTGAGGTTAATGAGACACTGGTTCATAATACTATGTTCCCTCCTGCAAAACACAATAGGCAGTTAATCTAGCTCTAACAAGAGCTTGGTAAATGGAAGGAGAAAGAGCCCAGGTATCCTGCCTGCAATATTGCAAAGGGTGATGGTCAAGAGTCAGAGATCTTAGTGGGGAAAAATCTCGTAATAATAACTTAGAAAACCATCCCAGTTAAAAACTAGAAACATTGGCTTGTCATATTAGACTATTGATAAATACATTTTGTGTAGAAAAAATCACTAATTTGACGTGGTGGCCCTGTTCCCAAATTGCTTGTTTGAGAGATTTTACAACAGAGTTAGCACCTTAAAGATTCCACTAGGTGGCGATCCTGAGCCATATTCCATGCTTCATGATGAAAGAAGGAAGAAGGAAAGAAGGAAGGAAAGGGAGAAAGGGAGGGAGGGAGGGAGGAAGGAAGATGCAAAATATTTTATTTTGTTTTTCACTTCATTTTGCATGCTTTTCTGGGAAAGATTACAGAGTGGAATTATGTATTGCTTGGTACACCAAAGAAAATCCGGCATGTGCTGACAAGCACTTCAAAGGTCTGTAGTAGCACCTTTCTGTCACAGGAGGCTGAATTGACACTGGAAACCAGGAGCATAAGATCCGTGATGGTATTTTATTATAAAAGAGAAGTGCAGGGGATTGTCCTTTCCTTCACAACCACAGTGGCAAAATCACACATCGGTTCCTTGAACAGATCTGTTTATAAAGACATTTACTTAAAAGCAGATGGCTGGATTCTTTCAACCCAGGATCTCTTTGTTGAGCTAGCAAGATAAAGGCAACATGACAAAACGTGGTAGGATGTGAATTTCCAAAGTGACTTAAATGTCTCTTGCTTTAGTGATGGACACAGGAATCTGAACATCTCTGTGGGTTGTATCTCACACACGTGACCTGGGTTCTGAAGAAAGGAGGGGAGGACACCCTTGGCTCATAGAAGAGCGTGTGACTTTCCAGTTCTGCCTCCTGTACCAGGAAAGCCAGAAGAAGCTGCCACCTGGAACACAGTGGAGGGTTAACCAGGTCTCCTGGAGGCATCTGAGGATTCTCCAGAAGCTCAAGAAACCTTTGGTACCAACAGCTCCATTTCCTCCTCTTTTTTACCCGTGGAACCCAAAGGCAAGTCTTGGTGAATGGCAGTGCCTGGGCCGGAACTCCCTCTCCAGTGCCTGGCCATTCTACTGGATGCTTCCCATCTGAACTGAGCCGAGTTCCTCAACTGCAAGCTTGCCTCTTCATGCTGGGAAACCTGTAGAAGTCAGCCATCAAACCTGAAAGAGGGGAAATATAAATAGCTTTAAATCAGGAATATCAGCAGACCGAGGACCCAGTGCTAACCTTGCTACTCAACTGTGTGCCTTTGCTCTTCAGGCCTGGGCACCCTCATCCATGAAATGAGGAGGCCGGAGAGCCAGTCTCCTCGTCCCGTCTGTGATCATCCACAGGCATATTGACTGCTCAGGCAAGCTCAGGCCAACTCGAGAAAATAATCACAGGTAGTATCTTGGCCTCTACCTCTGTCAATAAAACATAGTTCTTTAGGGGAAGTTGCTTTGAGGATCATCACACTACTAAATCAACCCAGTTGCCAAGTTTCATTCGGGAATATGGAAGTTATGCTTCTATCAGGGGCTATTTTAATTGTGTATTAAAGGTTGCAGTAGAATTCCACATTCATAAAACTGGTAGACTATCAAAATAGACCATTAAAATTCAACTACCAAAATCTCAAAATACCCTTACAATTACCGTCTTCTCCACAAATAAAAAGGGTCCTAATGATAATAGATACGGTAGTGGTGGTTGCTTTCGTTGTTTAAACCATTTCCATAAAGCGAGTGTGTACTGTCCTCTCTGTACTCACCACAGCATCAGATTCACCAGAAGATGACATCTAAAGAGGCCCATCTGGGGACTTTCAAAGAAACGCCTGTGAGAGAGCATGACTCCGAGCGCAGCCCCTCGTCCAGGCCCCGTGCGGGGCGTTCTATGAAACGTGCTCACATTACAGTGTGGGGGACTTGGACCTGGAGATTGAAGTAGCGCTGGGTTTGATGGGCTTATTTTGTCCCCAGTTAGTGTGTGGAGGTCTGCGGGCACCTATGTTATTACAGTTCTAAGACTGAATCTCAGTGCGCTGTAGGAAAGGGTCTCTCCTATGAAAGAAGACAGAAAATGTTGATCAAGTGAGAAATGCTTAAAATAGTACAATACTAAGAGGAGACAGAAACTGAAGATGGGAGGACTCTGTGACTCAGTTTAAGTGACAGAAACTAACTCAGGGCAGCGTGAGCAGAAAAGAGGTGTCTGCTGTGAGAACCGAGGGCATCTCACTGAGTCTGATGGCAGAGAAGGAGCTGGCCTGGGATAAGGAGCCGGGCAACCACTGAAGATTCAAGGAGTACTCTTGATCTCTTTTGGGTTCTTCCTCTCTCCCTTCTGCTGTCTCAGTGGGGTTGGAAGGCAGACATCCCATAGCCCTGCATTAGTGGTTTCTCAGCAAAAATGACCAATCCAAACTGAGTGGTTATTTTGATCCCAATCCCAAATTATTTGGAGTGGATGCAGCTAGAATCTGCATAGACTGACTTGGGGTGAGGCGCCTACCTTAATTTGAGCAATTCTGTCTCGGGAAGGGATGGCCTACATGGGGTTTCTGGGGCCCACTCTAGGGGTGTAGCATTAGTTCTCAATGGGCCTGTCATCCAGGGAATAGCAGACTGTCGGACATGAAAGGAGGCGGTGCCAGCTTATGGTTAATAGCAGGGATTTGGAAACTTACTACCCATGTGACTAAATTGGGCAGGTTGTTTAATCTTCTCCCCTTAGCTTCTTTAGCTGTGAAATGAGGATGACCATGGATTTGAGGTAAACAAATTTAATCCATGTGAAGCTGAGAGCACGTTGCCCGTAACACAGTTAATGGATATTAGTTGTTGTTATCATAATTATTAAGAGGTATAGATATTTAAAAAAATTCAAGGTTACTTTGAGTCAGGTTCTGAGGCTATAGCAGCTTATTAGTAACCTCTTAGTTTGTAATCCTCCTTTCCTCATTAATAAATATAGACATTATATTTAAAGACTCAGTTTTATATGAAGGCTTAGAGGACCACTTTACTCCTGTCCCCTCTATCTACTCTCTCCCCCTACCCCAAGTTTGCTACTCTCTGATAAAACCAGCTTAGTATCATGTACATCTCCTGACCTTTTATTTATTTTTTATTGATGAGAGAGAGAGAGAAAGAGACACTGATTTGTTGTTCCACTTATTTATGCGTTCATTGGTTGATTCTTGGATGTGCCCTGACTGGGGATCCATCCCGCAACCTTGGTGTGTTAGGACAGTACTCTAGCAAACCGAGCTACCTGGCCAGGGACCTTTAACCTTTCTTACCATGAGCCTTCTGTCTCCCTTCATCTTCACCTTTAACTTTTGAAATTGTCTGGCCCTGTGTTCCCCCAAATCCCTCACATATTTTGGTTCATTTTCTCCACTATTAGCAGCTTAGTTCCATACACCTTCAAGTGTGTCTACATGAGGGATCTTCCTATCTTATTAAAGATATGAGGGCTAGTACTTCACCAGGGAGGATTTCTACAGCATTCAGGTCCCCACAAGTGACAACATTTTTCACTCAGAGAAAATTAAAAAGCCCTACTTAGAGAACCGATGGCAAATTTACAAAGAATATTATACAATCATCCAAAAGTAATTCTTATTTTTTAAAGCAACACTATAGCGATAGGTATATTATTATATTAAATGATAAATGAATAGTGAGTTGGGGATACATCTGTCCTACATGAATTTTTTCATTCAAAGAAGCTAGTTATACCCATAACAGCCACCTTGAACTTAATGTGGGCTGTTGACCATGAGCTGGCAATGTTCTCGTTACATAGAACTGGAGGTTATAAATGGTAGTTGTCAAGACAAGAGTCTACCTTTATTTAGGGGCCAAAGATACAAATGCAGAGTTTCTCCAACTGAACAGTCTGGGAAAGTTCCAAGGTGATGGAAGGGGATGAAAGAGAGAAGCTTTGGAAAACTGTGTGGTGGTGGCAGTAATAAAACTCGCTCGTCCCGCCTCTGTCTGCACATACTTTCCCTGCTGTTTCCTTTGCCTGGTGACTGCATTGACTGTCCCTCCTCACCTCATTATCTTCTCATTTCCTGCCAACCCCTCCATAGTATTCTCCCTAAGCCAGTGTAAGACAAAGCGAAGGGTCTGCGATTACACTGTCCTTCCTAAATCCTGAAAACCATGTTATGCCTTGATTGTGAAGAAGAAAAATGCCAGGTGAGACGTGAAAATGTCAAAAGTCAGAAAAAGGCAGCCATGGAACTAGACACTATGGGTGGTTACACTATGGGATAGGAGACACATGTTTGGACTTTGTGGAGTCAGAGAGAACACTCTTAGTTATCTGAATGGTGTTACAGCTTTTGGTTCCTGGGAGACCCGGATGTTCGTTGACTTGCAATGCACAGCCAAGTCCTGCCCAGTGAAAAATTGTTTCCTTTTAAATGCTGGGAGTTCCACTGTTGAGAAAATTCTAATGGACTAAAATATATTGATTATTTAGATCAGGGGTCACAGAATGGCTATTGAGCCAACAACTGTAGTAAACGGGTGTGTTTTGTTTGCCTTGAATGCTTTAAATGTTTTACAAAAATTTAAATTTGAATGGGAGAAAGTACTTTCTCCATTTCTCCATAAGGCCCCCCTGGTGGTTTTCCACTGCTTCATTCCAGTTCATCTCTGCTACCCAGTTAGAATACGACGGCAGCATCTGAGGCTGCCGACTGACTTTGATTTAGGTGCCACAAATCTGTGCTGTTGAAAAGAAGTCCAACCCTGGGTTCTCCCTGTTGTTTTTCCTCCTCTGGCGTTTATGAACTGTTTGGCCCTAGGGACCTTGTCTTACATAGTTTCCAGGTTTCTGGGATATCAAAAGAGAGAGCTTTTATTGTCTCACTTCTCTTGTGGCCTGAAATGGATCTTATTGGTTCATCCTACAGTTTACGTATGCCCCTGCACAAAGTATTTTTTATTATATTTATTTATTATATATAATATATTATATATAATATATTATATATATATTTGTCGATCCATGATGTATGCTTTTTTTAAAAAAAAGCTTTGAGGCAGCTTACTTACAGGACCATTAAAAACAAAAGCAGCATCATTTAAGTGGTCAATTAGAAAGAGACTAGCAGGATTAATTTGTTACTTTAGTCAGACATTTAACTCTGCTTCCTCGGGTAAAACAAAGAGGGCAGTAGGTAGTTCTCATTGCCCAGTCGAGGGAAGCACGCACCTTTGTTTGGAGACAAAATATTGTATTACACAAATTCTTATAGGGTGACTATCCCTATTACTATTTTCAGTTACTTTGTATGTATTGCTACGAAACAATGGATTATCCATCCAACCAACTCTCGCCCCAGAGTACCCTGGTTTCGAATGTGCAAAGGTGTGGAGGACCAATAAATGCTTTTGAAAATACGTACTTTTGAAAATCTTTGCAAGCTCAATCTGTATAGGGCGAGGATTATTATAAAGCAAATGGATGTTTGTGCTAAAGCTTTTCAGGGCTGGGCAGAGCCTACCAGTCTCTACCAGTCTCCCGTGCCCTGTGAGTAGGGCTGGGGCTCCGAAATCACACGCAGTGCAAAGACCTGTTCACCAGCGTGTCACGGTTATGAGACTGTAGGTCCACAGCAAGGTGTTGATGGTGCTGCAAACCACTGAAGCTTGGCAATTACAATTTATTGAATCAGCAGCTCCCCTCAAGGGAATTACAGGCTTCTAGTTACCATTTGTCCAGGTGTCATAAACCAAGTCCAGAGACGCTGGATTGCTCACAGCGAACTAAGGCCGTGTTGTCATGGGGAAGAAGGCTTTGATGAAAACAAAATAGCTCAACAGACAGGACCCCCCCCCCTTGTCTCTCCTCAACCCACCCTTGTCTTAATCTCTGACAGCACGTTTTGGAGGCGTTTCTGTGAGAACCAGCTCTCCTTTTGAACATCTCCAGAGCCTTGTTTTCATCCGGGCTTTGGCCCAGGAGCTCTGGCTCAGTTCCCACCCTCTGTCTCTCTGTCACTTTCCTCCCCTGGCATCTGCTTCTGACTCGTCCTTTCCAGCCGCTCAGCCTTTTCATCCTCTCGCTCACTTGGGGAAAGTCTCTTCTGTCCTGGGGCCCACTGAGGCTTCCCCGTCAACAAAACAAACCAATGGCAGGTTTAACACATTTCCCAATTATTGTCTGCAGATGCTTTTCAGAACAAACAATCCCCCAAACCCTTCACACACAAAAATACCCTCCCCTGGCAAAGTGATCTTGTGGGGAGCTTGAAAAGGAAAAACCCCAACAAAGGAAGAATAGAACATAGTCACTGGCAGGAGCTTCCTGGCCTCAGACCTTACTTCTGTTCACGGGGATAAGGCAAGAAAAGTCCCAGAGCATCACAGCCTGGCTCTGGGGCTACCATGTTGGAACTAAATTTCACTGAGAGACAGTGGCTGCAAAAACCGTTCCTTTATGTTATCATCTCATGGTTAGGCTTTTGTATGTTTTCTGCTCCCTGGGTCCCACTTTTCCGCTATTGTGGATTTAGGTGGTTAATCCTGTCAACTGGCTGTCCCTTTCCATTTCTTCATCTCAGGAGCCTCAGATATGATCTCTGAAAGGCCTACCCAAAACTGTGGAGGAAGGGTGAGCTTCCAGGCCCTCTCCTGGCTTGTAGAGGAGAAAGGGAAATCTTGAGACATCTAGACATGCCTGATCATAGAGGAAGATTCCTCACTTTTTCTTTATCAAAAACATGTCTTCTTCTGTATTCCTTTTTCCTTGCCCTCTCCACTTAGAAATTCTTATTGTATGTTTTCCTGGGCAGCATTGGTATGCAGGTAATCCCAGAGAGCTGGGGTCCTTGAAGCTAAGCCCCCTCCACACTCAGCCACATCCATCTACTGTGAGGGGCCATCAGGGATGGTTACAGCAAGTCCAGCATCCACCCCTCAAAACCTTCTAAGGCTGCCATGGGTAGCTGCCATTTCGAAACTCACTGGGTAGTAACCAGTGAGCCTCCTGAAGGGCACTAGGAAACAACAAAAGGCCAACAACCAGGCCAGCGGGTGGCCTCGCTTGGCTTGCTTTCTTTAGCTCTCTTGAAGGGAAAATTCTGCGTTCTCCCACCCATTGAAACAGGAGACTGTTGTGTGGCAGCAATCAGTAGAAGGTGGGGAAAGGAAGCAGAGCTTGCCAAGTTCAGCTGGTCTGCCGCTCCCCCACTTGCATGCATTTGAAGTAAGAGAAGTGATCCATCTACACCTTTTTTTCATAAGCCAAATCCCAATTTGAAGGAGGCAGAAAAGCCTTCCAAAGGTGGCAAAATACAAGGCGTAACTGCAGCCTAGGGGCATGTGTGTGTTTTCTAAAAGGAGCAAAACTTCTTGGAGCCTTTTGCTCTGGAGAGTGGGGAAAGGGAGGGAATGAAAGTCTGAACTTCAAAGACATGTAAATAAAACATTCCTTCTGCTCTGATTTTAAGCTTTTCATTGGCTGTTTTCTGTGAGGGGCTACCTAAGTGTGTGCCTACCCCTTCAATCAATCAAAGCCTTTCAGAACAGGATGGGGTGGGGACACCTTGCCCCAGGAAACTGTAACGGAGGTCCTGCTAACTCCAGAGCAAGGCCTTTGAGCACAAGAAGTGCGGCCGCAGGGGCCGCAGGGGCTCTGCTTCTCCATCGCCCTTGGGAGCAGATTGTGGGAGCAACGCTTATCTCCCATTTTTATCCGTTTTTAACAATGCTTTGCCTACTGCTAGTTAAACTGAGCTGCCTTAAGCTCAGCACAAAAAGCTCTTTTCAGAGCATCTAGCAGATAACTGTAAAAAATAAAAAAAAGAAAAGAAACCATTCACATAGCTTTCTTGGTGCCCTTTCAGGAACCGGAGCTGTGTTCAGACAGCCAGGCCTGAGACGGCTTTTGGGGACAAAGACATCACCAAGGATTGGGTCAACATTTATTATACTTTAAGTTGCCACCACACTCTTGCCTCTACCTCTGTCTTCCTTACAAGGAACACCCCTCCACCACTCCCAAGATGGGCAGGCCTGCTGGCAGTTCGATACCTGCTGGGTATCTGTGGACTGGTCAGTACAGCCCCGGAGGATCTCCTGTGTTAATCCGTATCTCACCTTCATGAATAGGCAATGGTGTCTAAAACTCGTGTTCTCATCTGCCAACTCTGGACTGCCTGTAGCGAAGGCGATACAAAGGAGAATTCTAGACTGGCAGGATGGCGGCCAGATCCCGTGAGAGCTCTGTGCATCGCTGGTTTCCACATCAGCAGTGCTGCAGAGGGGCCGCTGCTCGGCCTGCTACTGGGAGTGGCCCCCTGGGATGCTGGTTCTCTTCCACCGTGTGGCAGGAGGGGCACCCACTCTGCTACTGCTGAGGAGGAGATTTCTGAGAATGCTGGAGTTTTATTTTTAAATCTCTGAACATCACTTTGAAGTCAGGTTTCTCTGAAGTAACTCTAAAGCTGTCCCTGTAGAGTTTGATGAGTGTCTGAGACGTAATTTAAAAGATTCTGGAGGGAGAAATAGCCCTCTCTTCTCAACCCTTTCCCTCTCAACAGCCAGCCATGTTGGTTGAAACAGATCTTTCTACTGTCACTGAGGATGGCCAGCTCTGGTCCAGAATCCCCTTGACTAAACTCAGTCTGAGGAGAACGGATAATATGGCCCACTTCATTGTAGCCTTCAGAGTGTAGTCTTCTTCCCCATGACCTTCAACTACATTTTTTCTTTTGGCATTTGCCTGTTGACTCCATGTCCACCTCCTTACTCGAGGCTTGATTAGTGTTATGGCATTTACTTCTTCTGGGAAGGAACTTCTGGTCCTCTCTTTCTTCAGTCAAAGCCGACTCTGATGCAGAGGAGGTGTGCAGAGAGCAGGGAGTGCTCCCATGGTCCTGGCCTGTGGAGGGAGGTAGGGTGGGGCAGAGGGAGACTAGGAGATGCAAAGCTGCTACATAGTTCCAACTAAGACTCCAGCCGGCCCTAAGGGGATAGGAGGCCCTGGAACCAAGATGGTCCTTTAGAGTTGTCCTAAATTGACACAAGGAGACCCAGTCTTTGTACTCTTTATACTACTGGATGCAGGCTGCCCCTGGACAGAAGCATGCTCTTAGACAAGGGGAATGTCTTTAACCAAGGCGGTCCCTACAGGGGCTGACAGGTGAGGGCCCTCTCTGCAGCAGCAGGAGAGACGAAGGCCAAGCATCGCATCATCTTCCACCATCTCCATGTCAGACCACTTGGCAGGCCTGCCAGAAACAACCCATCAGTGATTTTAAAGTAAAAGGTGCGTAGAGAGGAGGGTGCCTTCCAAGAGCTTGTGTCCTCCTCCACACGGCAGGAACCTGTTCAGCAGGGACAAGAACTGCAACCTCTACTCACTCAGCAATGTCAGACTGGGGGCCTGGCTAGCCTGGCTTCAAAACTGGAGTTGGCTTCTGACAATGATTCCACAGTCTGTGGGGGCAACATGTGGTGTGAGTCTCCTCCAGCACCCCGGGTCTGCAGAGCAGAGAGCCGGTGTTTACACTCGACAGGAAGCCTGGATTTCAACAGGGAAAATATATAAATATTTATCTAATCACATAATTAAGGAAATCTACTGTTCCTGTACAGTTGCAATCTAAATGGCCCACTTCATTAAAATGCAAAAATTTTTGTGAAATACTTTAAACTACTTCCTCAAAAGGCTCTTTCCTCCATGGGTTTATTTTTGAAAGAGAAAACAAACAAATATCTATATTTATAAATATAAAACACATATTTATATACTATATAGTCATAATGAAGGTGTGTTCATTAAGGCAGAAGTATTATTTATATTATATGAAATGTATTTATATAATATATAAAAAATATTTATATATTTTGTGTATGTTTTTTAACTGCATTTTGATTTGGCCCTATATCTTCTTTTCATTTTTTTATAGAATGGTTATCAGTTATTGGTACTTAAAGACGTTACCACATAGCATCAGAGAACATTTTGTTGCATGTTACTGTTATAGAACAGCAGGTAGATTTGTCTCCACAGGAGGTGAGGGAACTGGAGAGCTGAATTATTCCATGATTTGACTAATGTTTATGTAGAGCAGGAACTAATGTATTAGAAATGGGGAAGTTCAATTAATGCTTTTGTTAATTAGATTTCTTAATTTTTTTAGCTCAGTTGTGAAGAATGACTATTTGTCTGCTTTGCTTAGGACCTGGGTAAAGGTCTTGACTACTGTATTACAAAGAATAGAATGCCACTGAGGTTGGGGCTCTTTGAAGAAATGTGAAGCTTGTGAGAATAAAAAAAATGTCTGAAAATTCAAACACGTTGGTCATTTACTAAAGCTATTAAAGACTGCATTGAAAGTTAGAACAAAGCTCCAAGTAAATTATTCTACCTGAAGATAGGACTGTAAATAAGGCACTTTGACTTGTTAACTGTCTGTCATTTGAATTTAAGACCACACTTAACTGCAATATCAAGATAATACAATATCGTGCATTTAACTAAAAAGCTGTTGACTTGAGAGTCTCTAATTCCTTTTTATCCTTATAATGATGAATCTACTGACTGATATTTAGATGCTGAAGACTTAATCATATGACAAATGGAATAGCACCTACAGGGGAGCCTGAATGATTTAGATTTCTGACCCTGCTTACCCCTAGGGTATAATCATAATGCAGAGTAATTTAGATATCTAAGCCTCTGCATTTAGATTTTCCTTATCTTAGTGTAGCCAGTGGTTATCAAACTTTCATTGTATGCTCAAGGATTACTGTACAGGGATATGCTTTTGAAACCAGGATAGTTATACCCCACGGACCAGTTAAGGGATGTTCAAGGGCTAATTTGGCTATCTGAGAATTATAGTAAGAAGCAAATCAACTATTGATCTACTTAGGGCTGGAAATCAACTAAAGGTCCCAACTAGCCATATTCCTCAATGCTATAGCTTTAAGATGTGATGCAAATGCTAGGCTACTGAGAAGGTATTGAACTTTATGAGTGATTTACTTTTCACTTTTGAATGGAGTAGAGAGCATTTAACATTAGTCCTGTACAGTAGCATGCTTAATCTTTGGCATCTGGGGGTGTTTTCCCGAGTGGGAGAGAAGGAAGTCCAGCCAAATTTCCACAAGTGGAATTTTTAGCCTAGCTCTTTGATGCTGTAGCATTTTGCTGTGCATTGTGAGTCTTTCAAATTACTGTGGTGTTTCTTTTTTTTTTAATGATAAATTTGTTATTTTATTTTTAGTTACATATAGTTGGTATATAATATCATATTAGTTATAATAGTTTCAGGTATACTATATAGTGATTCAACATTTTTATACCTTACAACATGATCACCCTAATAATTCTAATAATCATCTGTAGCCATAAAAACGTATCAAATATTATTGACTATATTCTTCTCTATTTTCACTTATCACCCCCACTTCCTTCCTTCTAGTAACCATCCCTTTTGTCTCTGTTTCTATGAGTCTATTTTTTTTATTGTTTGTACATTTGGGGGGATTTTTTTAGAGTCCACATATAAGTGAGACTACACAGTATTTGTTTTTCTCTTCATGACTTATTTCACTTAACATAATACATTATAGATCCATCCATGTTGTTGCAAATTGCAAGATTCATTCTTTTTATCGCTGTGTAATATTCCATTGTGTATACACCACATTTTCTTATAACTGGTCATTTAACAATAGACACCTAAGTTGCTTTCATATCTTGGCTATTGTAAATAATGCTGCAGTGAACGTAGAGGTGCTTATATATATTTTTTGAATTAGCGTTCTCAGTTTCTTCAGATAAATACCCAAAAGTAAAATCACTGGATCGTATGGTAGTTCTACTTTTAGTGTTTTAAAGGCCCTCCATACTGTTTTCCACAGTGGCTGCACTTTTTGCAGTCCCACCAACAGTGCACGAGGGTTCTCTTTTCTCCATATCAGTATGAGTAATATTTTTTTTTAGTATAGTAAGTCCATAAAAGCAAGGTAAACACAAGCAAAAATAAACAAATGAGACTTTTTCAGAGTAAAATGCATTTATAAAACAAATGAAACTATGAACAAAACAAAAAGACAACCTACTAAATGGGAGAATATATTTGCAAATGATATATCCAATAGGGGGTTTATATCCAAAATACATAAGAAACTCATACAACTCAGTAATAAAAAAATGAACAATCTGATTGAAAAATGGGCAAAGGAAATTAAAAGATGCTTCTCCAATGAACACACACAGATGGCCAACAGACAACTGAAACAATGTTCAACATCACTAATCATCAGGGAAATGCAAATTAAAGCCACAATGAGGAATCACCTCACGCCTGTCAGAGTGACTGTTATTAAAAGTCAACAAATGCCTGGAGTGTTTCTGAAATGTGATTTTACAGCTAATTTTCATCTTTACTTACACCATGGATACCTTTTCTTTAAAGGAAGTAAACAGATAAACATCTGATATGTGTGATAAAGAATGACACCAGGGCTATCTGTTTTTAACATCACGACAGTGGCAAAGCTCCCAAATAAGGCAAAGAGGTATGGGCAGCATTTATGAATATCAATTTAAAATAATGAGCAAATAAATAAAACCATGTGTTCACAATATTTATAATAATGAAGTGCTTTAAAATTCTTTTAATAGTCTATATTTATGTTCCTGAAGTGAACACAGTTCTGAAAGAAATCAAGAGTTAAGTAATTAGGTCCAGTTCGGGAATACATATATCATATTTAATGACTTATGAAAAATGTCACTTTTTTCTTTTGTTTTGTTTTATTTTATTTTAATTGTTGTTCAAGTACAGTTTTCTGTCTTTTACTCCCATCCCAGTCCACCCCCTCAGTGCTCCCCACCTCCCTCCCATGTCCACCCCCCGTAGTTTTTGTCCATGTGTCCTTTATACTTGTTCCTGTTATCCCTTCCTTTTTTCCCCTGAAATTCCCTCCCCTCTCCCCTCTGGTTACTGTCATTCTCTTGCTTATATAATGCTGTAATATACATCTTTGTTATTTTTGGGTTATTTGGGCCTGTAATTTTAGCTTAATTCCTGTCTTTAGTTACTACCATCATATTTTTATATCTTCTTTTACCCCTCTTTCAACTAGTTTATATAGTTGAAATGAGTCTTTCATATTTTACATTACTCCTTGAAGGCTTCTGAAATCTTTTTCATGAAGAAGGTGTGTGTATGTAAGCATGCATGTGTGTTTGGGGAGAAGGATTGTGGTAGCAAGCAAGTAAATAAACAAAGAAATGCTTATAGAAACATATGGGTATACATGGCCTGGCACCTCTTACGTGGCTGTATTTGAATGAACAAGTGAAGGTGACCGGGTAGAAAGGGGTTGTTAGATTTTGTACATATGAAACACATGCACTGAACATACCTATTCACTGGGCTTATTGAATGTGCTTCTTTTTTGTGGAAAAAGATGATTGATAAGATGTGAGCCCTGTTTTCGGGGCACACATGTCCATGGAAAAAGCCGAATAGTATACAAGCTATCACCATTCTATGAGGTAAGTTCTAGAAATGCTTATACTTAGGCCTGAAGAAAGAATAAGTACTCTGAGGAGAAAGGTCCTCTTTGTTATCAAGAAAGCAAAATCAAAAGCAGGAGTAACCTCATCAAGCTTCTTAGAGCCTCACCGGAGGAATGGTTTCTTTCTGTTTATGAGGGGTAAGCGAAGTTCTGTGCTACCACATAAAGCAACAGGTAGGGAGGCCAGAGGGCCGGGAAGTATACATCCTGTCAGAGGGAGAGGTGAGGAGGACTAGCATTTTCTGTGGGCCTCATGAAAGATGGATGACCCACAGATTTACTCCAGAGAACAACCCTGTGACAAGTGCTCGTTCAGGGGTTAGTTACAGAGGAGACACAATGACAGGCAATAAGGGTACAGCAGGGAGCCAGTCAGCAAGTTCCTGCCTGCATGGGGCTTCCACTCCACCAGGGGAAACAGACAGTACGTAAACAAACAAGTAATATGAAGGTTCCAGTCATAAGTGATGTGATGGTATGAGCCCAGTAGTGGGACATCAGGAAGTGATAGTTGAGCTGGGAGGTACTTGGAAGAGGAGGTCCAGTCCTGAGGAGATGTCAGGCAGAACATTCTGGGCAGGTACAAAGGACCCTAAAATAGAAATGAACATAGCACCGTCAAGGAACTGAAGGAAGGAAGGTGGGTCTGGGGAAAGGTAAGCAAGGAAGAAGCAGGGAGAAGGGAAGTCAGAGACCCAGACCGTGGGCTGCACTGGAGACTGGCTTTTCTAAGTGTGAAGGGAAGTGCTCGGACAGGGCTCTGCAGAGGGCCGAGGTCAAAGCGAAATGCCTGCACAGAAGGTAAGTGGTCACAGTGATTCTAATCAGCAACTGCTGCAATCGGGCAAAGAGACCTCAGTGTAGAAAGACTCACTTCCAAATACATGGAGAGGGGAGATTTATCACCAAAGAGCTCAGCACATGGAAAATTACTAGAAGAAACATCAGGAGGAAGGCAGATTCTGGCTAAACAAACTCAATTGGATTCTTGCTGAAGGCAGGCCAGGGTGATGATATAGCATGGGTGGGGTATTCAGGAAACACTGACTTAGGAGGATTTTTGCTCTTGAGCACCAGTCCCAAGGACAGGACCTAGTCACAAAAGGACAGAGGCCTAACTACAGTTTGGTCAAAAAAAGATTTGAGTCTTTGCCGGTAACATGATCTGAATGTCTTGTTAGAAAGGTCACTCAAGCTGCCGGGTGGACAGGGACCCTAGAGGGCAGAAGTAGAGCCTTGGAGACCATTGCAGTGGGGCAGGTGACAGGCAGAGGTTCCATGAACTTAAAGAACATGCCACCAGTCATGGAGCACAGATTTAATGCCAAGTCTGATTGAAAAGCTCCAGTACTTTATTTTATCCTCATCCTTCTTGGCTATAGTTATGTGCCAGAATATTATATAAGAACTCTGGTGGAGGAGATCAAGAAGGTGGAATGCTCTTCAAACTAGCTTTCAGACACTAGGACTTGGGCAAGGCAGGGCAAGTCATGTGACGTCAACTTGGTGTGCCCAGACCCAGCTGTGGGTCTTTCACATGTATGGGCCCAGGACAAGAGCACAGATGGACACCCACATACCATGTACCTAAATATTTAAAGTGAAAGTCAAGCCACGGACTGCTAAATACATACGTTCATACTTCTGCCTTATCAGACATACCTTCATTGTGACTGAGAGGCCAGATCCAGTTTGGAACTCTCAAGACTCTAAGTTCAGGGCCAGAACGCAGGGGCAATGAGAGTGTGAGTGTCAGGTCCCTGCTTCCAATCTGGCTCCACCTCAGACTCAGCAAAAAAGGTTCACATGGTCCCAGGAGCAAGCTTGAGACCATTAATGGTAGAGAATCCCAGCGTCTCATATACCGGAGTGAGGCTTGGATAAGAGAGTTGTGGGTTTGGGGTGGCTGCATTTCCCTGGCCCGACTCACTGTCTACCCTGTGGGGAGGAAACCACTCTGGACAAGGTAGAGTTGGGTCTCTAAAGCATGGGACCTTGGACAGGTGATCATTTCATCAGGTCTTAGAGAAGCTATCTCTGCAGTAAGGTGAGCATTGAAGTGGGAAGCTACAGAGGACAGGAAAAAGACCAGATCTCCAAGGAAAATTGTTAAAAAAAAAAAACAAATAACTCGAAGCATAGCATTGCTGTATTAGTATGGCCACTGAAACAAATCACCACAAACATGAAAGCATAAGACAACATCAAAGTTGTTCTCTCACAGCTCTGGAGGCCAGATCTGAAATCAGGGTCACAGGGCCAAAGTCAAGGCATCATCGGGGTTGCTCTCCGTCCAGTCGTTCTGAGAGGAATTGGCACTTTTCTTCCTTCAGCTTCTGATGGCTGCTGGCATGCTTTCTCATGTGGGCACCTCACTCCAAACATCCAGGCCAACCTCTTTTTGATCTTTACATCTCCTCTCTCTGTGTATTGGAATCTCTCTGTGTATTGGAATCTCTCTCTTCCTCTGTCTCACAAGGATATACGCAATTAATTGCATTGAGAGCCCACTCGAAAATCCAGGATAATCTCCCCACCTCAAGACTTTTAGTTTAATCACATCTGCAAAGCCCCTGTTTCCCTACAAGGTAATGTGTACAGGTTCTGGAGGTTAGGGTGTGATCATTGCAAGCCCATTGTTCAGCCTGCCACAGCATTTTTATTGTCTGATAATTCAAATTATAATTTGGTCAAAAAAGGTTTTTAAAAAGATTACTTTTGAAGGAAAAGCAGGCTTATCACGTGGTTTAATGTGGAGAGAAACATTTTCATCTCGGACATTGTAAGGAGCATCAAAAGACCAGAGAGGACAAAAGCTTTCTACGCGGCCCTCCTCTTTTTTGGTTTGGGAGGAGTTCTGACAGCAGATGACTGAGGAAGAAAGGGTTTCTAGCCAATTTTTTTTCTAATTTTATTTACATTACTCAGTGCTATTTTTATCTGGGATAGGCAACTGGCCAACCACACCACGTTCAAAAGGAATTATTTGAACACTTTTTTAAAAAGGTGAGTGTCCTCAAATAAACAAGACCTGGTGACAAGCTTTTTTCCTGAGAATTTGACATTAGAGTCTTGAATTTAATTCAACATTTCAATTAACCTCAAAAACATTTATTGGGAGTTCTCTAAATGCCAGGCACTGGGCTTTGGAAATAGAAAAATAAATTATATGCTAAAGGTGTTGTCCAAGAGCTCACAATTTAGCATATGAGGAAGACACAAACAAACAACTGAGAAAATGAAAATGCAATGTGATAAGTCCTGTGAGAGAAGTATGATTGAAGTGCTGGGAACAAAGGTCCAAAAGGAGAAAAAAGAGAACCTGGGAAATTGTCTGATACTCAATGAATATGTAAGGAAATGGACCACTGCCCACTGCTTTCCAACCCACCCCAGGCTCTAGCTACCATCATCTGCTGCCTGGACTACTCCAACAGCTTCCAAACGGGACCCCTGCTGCCCTTCTCATCCCCCCAAATTAATTTTCCCTACGTGAAATCCAGGTCTTGTGTGTCTAAAATCTTCTAATTGTTTCCTACCAGACTGGGAATCATATTCCATCTCCTTGCCCTGGCCTACCAGGGGACGGGATTCACCCCTGCCTACCGGTGGATTGTTGCCTATATTCATCTTTCTACAGCCACACTGGCCTTCTTTCTCCTGCTGGAACTCCAAGTCTACTCCTGCCTCAAGGTCTTTGCTCTTGAATTTCTCTTGTTCTGCTTTTGTGCCTTCTTTTCATCCAGTCTCTGCTCAGATGGCCCTCTTGAAGAGGGATACTTTTGACCCAGGTCTAATTTTTTAATAAGAAATGTCAATTTCTAAAGCAATCACCTGTGTTTATTTCTTTTCTTCCTTTATAATTGAAATGTAACTTCCTGGAGGTAGGAACCTTGTTAGTCTTATACAACATTTTCTCCCCATTGCTTGTCACACAATAGATATAAACTTTGCCACCTGGCAAGATATGAAAATTCAAAGTCTATATGTGCAAGGTCAAGGCCTTGGTAAAAAGAATTTCTGGATAAATAAGCAGCAGCCCTAGTGTTCTAGGTACGGGGCTATGTATTAACCCGAGACTTTAAGAGTAGTCTTAAGAGTTAACCCCATAAGGGCCATAGTTCCCAGCTGTGATGCCTTCATGAAGGATGATTTTAGTGTTTTTTCCAGACTCCTAGGCTAGTCGTTAAGCTAGATTATGACACAGGAGTAAAAACGGATTTAAAAAATTAGTGTTGCTTTAAAATGAGAGCAGACCAAGGGATAAAATTGTGATCATTTTAATTAGACATTTGAAGATCTCCCTCTCTCTTTTTTCTGGAGTCTTTTTCCTATCCTTCAACAATAAAAATATCTGTACGTTATTTTCTTGTTACTTTGCAACAAGAAAAGCCTATTACAAAGACATGCGTTGGTTGCTGAAATATGCTCACTGGTTAGTCTTTCTCATTTGTCAGTCTTTGTGCTGCGTTTTGTCTGGAAACCTCATGTCTCTCTCCTTTGAATTATTGCCTAAGCATCAAAATAGTATATTTTGTATGTCAGTCATATTAAATTAGAGGTTAAACTGAAAAACCTCCTTTGTGTAAAGGTCAAGCTCTCTTGAAAAAGCTCTGGGCATTCAGTTTGAAGCAGTACACAAAAGAGGATGGCGATGTTGAACAAATGGGCCTTAATTGGCCATTAGACTTGGACAGATTTGAAAATGAATGCCTAATTCTGCATTCTGAGTGTCTCTTCACCATATCTAAGGTAGTTCCTCTTAGTAGTCTCCTTCAGATATGATCATCTAATCCCTTTCCCATTAAAAACTTCCTTTGGACACTGGCTCAATAAATACCTGGTATAAAAAGCTACCCTTGGCATACACCCCTTTTCTCTGATTCTCCACTTAATCAGACTTAATCATTATTCATTTGCTTAATTCAGGAAACATTTAAAAATGTTTTTCACTTGATCATTTTCACTAAAAAAAGCTACTAAACCTGTGGAGATTTTGAAGCCTGTTAAAACCGTTAGAGCATAAAATGGTGAATTCTACCACCTAAATAAGATGGAGAAAAAAGAATCAGGAAGTACTTTTAATGGTGCGGGGAACACATGCAGGGCCAGGGCAGGCTGGTGAGTGAGCGGAGGTGGGTCCCTGGGGTGAGGGGGCCAAGGTTTCTGTTATTGTGGCTCAGCTCTGAAATGGGGTTGAGTTAGGGACAACTATGGGGGGAAACAAGTATGTACAGGTAGCTGTCACCTCTGATTAACACAGCTTGGACTCCTGTGATGAGCGGCCCACATGCAGAGACTGTTACAGTCAATCTCCTGGATCAAAGGGCACCGTGAGGGATGCCTTTGACAGTCTGAAGCAGCCTTTGCCAATGTTTTTGAAAAGGAAAGGGGCAACAGCAGGTGTCTGCCAGCCGAGTGGATGTCTGAGGACACCATAACCAAAGGCAAAACTGGGACACTGTTATGTCCTACAGCAAACTTGAGGACTGGCATTTAGCTGGGGGCATTAAAAATTCAGGACTTTTCAAAAATTACCTTGAATTTTCTATTGCTGGTGCCTGGGACATGGTCAAGCATTTAATTGATGTTAGCTACTATTATTACAATTAATCATATTAGCTACTCACCACCTGCATCTGCAGAACCATAAAGCCTGGATGGTCATCTGGTCCAAACTTCTGCCTTTAGGGGCTTAAAAGTGTCAGAAGATATTCAAGCTGAATTTCTCACTTGCATTCATATTTAAAGAATTATGCAGAAGAAAAAAAATAGCCTTCTCCTCACATGCATGCTTTTATTCATGAAATAATTAAGAATGCCATGGGAAACTACCACCAACTAGCGTATACCAATACATTTATTCAAATTACAAGCACATGCCAATATATTTAAGCAAAGTACTCAGAGATGCCTCCTCTACAGGGGTACAGCCTATGCCCTGGGCCGTTGGCTGTATAAGGAAAGTGGGGGTTGGGTTTCAGCCCAAATCACCCTCTAAACTGGCGAAAATTGGCACCACCCTATCCAGCAGTCTTACTGGAATGACCCAAGGGATACTTGCTAGGAACAAGTAGCAGGCTATCTTGAAGAGGTCTGGTGTATATTTATTTTAATTTTTTAAGTAATAGGCTATATTTTAGAATAGTTATACATTTACAGAAAAATTAAGCAAATAGTGCAGACAGTTCCCATTACATCTACCCCCACCTCACACAGGCTGTCTCCCTTATAATTAACATCTTATCAATATATTAGTTTAGTACATTGGTTACAACTAATGAACCAATATTGATACATTAAAAACTAAAGTCCATACTTTATTGGGATGTCCTTAGTTTTTACCCAGTGTCCTTTTTCTCTTCCCGGATCCCGTCTGGATTCCACGTTACATCTAGTCATCCTGACTCCTGAGGCTCGTCTGAGTTGCAACAGTTTCTCATACTTCCCTTGATTTTGATGACTGACAATTTTGAGAACTGCTTAGATATAATATTATAAAATGTCCTTCTACTGGAATTTGTCTGATATTTTTTCATGATTAAGACTGGGACTATTGATTCGGGGGAGAAAGATCACAGAGGTAAAGTGCTGTTTTCATCACATTAAATCAGGGATGCAAACTACCAAGATGATTTATGACCGTTGATGTTGACCTTGATCGATGGCTGAGTTAGTGTTTGTTAGGTTCCTCCACCACAGAGTCACTCTTCCTGGGCCCCTTTCATACTGTACTCTTCAGAAAGAGGTGCCTGTGCACATCCCACATGGGGTGGAGGGTTTTGTTCACCTTCCTCTCGGTAGAGTATTTGCATAATTTTTTGGAATTCTTCCACACAAAGAGATTTGCATCTTCTCAATTTAATTTATTCAGTTATTTATTGTTTGAAAATGAACTTATGGATGTTTGTTTATTCTTTGATTTACACTCCAATACTACTTTGTTACTCAAATTATTTCACCTTTTGCCCCTTTCAGTTGGCTCCTGAGCCCTGCCAGCTTACTCCCATCATTGGGGGTTGTTTGGGGACGGGTCACTCCTTACTCCCTGGCACTATACGATGCTCCAGGTTCATGTGTATGTTTCCTGCCCAGTGCTGGAATGAGCCATTTCCCCTGGGAGCACTGGCTCCCTTTATTAGAGGGTGATATTAGAAACCAAGATCTGAGTGTTAGGCATACTCAGTGCTGCTGAGGTCTTTTCTTTTAGGCCCTCTCAGCTGACCAAAGAAAAATCATGTGTACACTAACTGTGCATATACATGCATCTATAAGTATATCTATATGTAATCACCTGTATCTGTATTAACTTAAACATGAGTTCTTATCCATGTCTCTAACACTAATCCACTACCACATGAATCATTCTTAGCCTTCTGCCCTTGCTGATCTATAAAATTTCTCTGTGATAGAGAGAAACGGTTTACTCAATTATTTAATTCCAGTATACATACAGAGCAGTATCAGAATGTTCAACCCATACCCCCATGGAAAAGAATTTATTAACTAGAATATAGTATTTGGACACAGGGTGGGGCAAAAGTAGGTTACAGTTGTGAATATGCAAAACACAGAGTTTATTCGTGTATCATTATTCATTAATGATTATATTATTTTCCACATGAACTATTGTAAACCTGCTTGTCCCCACCCTTTATAGCTGTTTTTGCCTTTAGTTTTAGGTCACCCCTTTTCCTCGTCCCCTTTAGTGAGGTGGCATCATGGGACAGTAACAATAGCTAGATTCTCTTGTCACATTCTGTGCTCTTCCTTGGATTCCCTAATGAGGAGATGTGGTAATTTAGCAAATAAATCTTATGTTTACCTAAATCAACACAGATGATATGTAAGATGGTTTTTAAGTAACTTTTTTGTTTTAATGGATACACATTTATTTTACTCTGTAAAGAAAAAAGTATATAATTAGTCTATCAAAACTACGATATTATGATCATTATTGATTAGGACAAAGGCAAATATTGTGACTTTTAAACTGAGTCATATTAGTGGAAACTGACAGTGACAGGGGAATGACTGAAGTTTTGGAAAAACTGAATTAACTTATGCACAAGTCTCATCTATGTTTTACCCACATCTAGTTTTAATCCATAGACAATCGAGAATTCAACTTCAGCTTCAGATCCCAAACTTATGACCGTTCAAAGCAACAATCTGGTTTATAGACAATAATCATCTAGTATATATTACGTATCTTTCCTTAGTTTTTGTCTGAAGTAGTAATGCTGCTCTTTCTGGTCTAGTCTCACACACTGTTATACCTCAGGAGGCAGCAGTGAATCCGTGGCCCTGGCCAGCTCCTCACTGAGTTGGCAACTTCTGCAAATGGCATAGCCCAGGGAACTCCAGGATCTCCCAGCAGGCGAACGTTTTCAGAACCCTAAAGAAGACACCCCCGGTGGCAACCCTACTGATCGGACTCGCCTCACAGAAACACAACTGAGAGAAACAGCATCTGGGGCAGAGCATGGATGGGGCCAAGGTACCTCCACTGGGACAAGATCTAGCAAAAAAAAACTTGGAAGATTGATTAAAATTCAGATTTTGGGGTCTCATCTCCAGAGTTTCTAATTCAGTAGGTCTAGGTGGAGCTGAAGAATTTGGGTTTCTAACCCAATTTGAGTTCCAGGAGATACTGAAGTTTTGGGTGTAGGGACCACAGTGTGAGAACTGTTGGTATGGGTGTTTAGGCCGTGACTTAGGGAAGCAAAAGAACAGATTACCCCTGGATATGTTATTATATGAATTACATTTCTTGGCCATGGCCAGTGGCTCAGTTGATTGGAGTGTGATCCTATAGATCAAAATGTTATAGGTTTGATCCTCAGTCAGGACACACACCTTAGTTGTGGATTTAATCTCCGATCGGGGCACATATGGGAGGCAACTGATTGATGTTTTTCTCTCTTTCTCTACAATCAGTAAAACACATTCTCAAGTGAAGATTTTTTAAAAATGACATTGCTTGAAGGCAAAATCCTCATCTAAAATTTTAGGTAACTAAACAAAGTTAAACTTGAGCCTTGGAGTTTCCTCAATTTTACTGTGGTCACAAGACCAGATAAGGCTTGTAAGTAAATATTAACCCCTAAATTGACCTGTAAGTGACATTTATTAACATCATCATCTTTACCAGAATTGCTTTTTTTTCATGGCAAAGTGCCTCAGATTTTTAATGTGTTAAATAAATGCTCTATTGGGACTTTTTATATTGTTTTTAGGGGGTAGTGACAGGAGCAAGTATTTTGTGAAAGAAGGAATTACTTTTGTTTTTAATGCTTTTTTAAAGATTTTATTTATTTATTTTCAGAGGGGAAGGGAGGGAGAAAGAGAGGAAGGAAGACATCAATGTGTGGTTGCCTCTCACACACCCCCTACTGGGGACTTGGCCCACAACCCAGGCATGTTCCCTGACTGGGAATCGAACTGGTGACCCCTTGCTTCACAGGCCTGCAGTCAATCCACTGACCCACACCAGCCAAGGCAAGAAGGAATTTCTTTTTTTACTTTGTTTAGTTTGAACACATACCTCAAATTTGCCTCATTTTCATTTACTCATTTGATGGTATCATAAAATATAAGTATAAAAATCTTAAAGCAATTCATAGCCTGAGATATAGAAACCCAATTTTTATGAATATCCCTTTCCCATACAAGATGAAATGAAGGCAAAGCATGGGAACAGAGATGATCACTTCAGCATCACTCCAGAGTATAGATTGGAACTCATCCAAATGTCCAATATCAGGGCCTGTTTAAATAGGTTATGTTAAATAAAACGAAATGTTCTGTACCTCTACAAGTCAAATGTATAAATGACAGAAAAAAACCCTGTAATATCTTATAAAAATGAGCAAATTTCAGTGTTTTACAAATGGAATGGGTCAGATACATAAAATGCATAAAAGTTAGACTGGCATAAAATGTGCCAAAATGATGTGCAATTTATCCTCAGGGTTAAATACGCTGCCTCTGAGTACAGACCCAATGCATGGAAACCTCAGCTCTGATACTTTCTAGCCACGTGGCCTCGAGTGTGCTTATTAATCTCTTTTTGTCCTCCACTGTGAAATGGGAGCTGTGGTACAATGGGAAACATGTGTAGATAGTCATGTGCCACATAATGTCTTAGTCAGCCACAGGCCACATTTATGAGACGGTGGCCCCATAAGTGTATAATGGAGCTGAAAAATTCCTATTGCCTAGTGACATGGCCACTGTCAGGGCATGGAGCAACACACGACTCCTGTGTTGGCAGTGTGCTGGTGTAGACAAACCTGCGGCACTGCCAGTGGGATAAAAGTGCAGTGCATACAACCACACAGAGCGCATAATATTGACAATAGTAAATGACCACGGTGTTGGGTTATGCACTGCTGCACTATATTTTTACTTTGTTATTTTAGTGGGTATTCTCTCTCTTATATAAAGAAGTTTGCTGCGGAGTGGTACGCCGCGATAGCCTGGCAGCAGCCTTGTGCATCTCATGTTTACTTCCTCTCTTGATTGCATTGTGTTCTCTTATGCTTGATTTAATCTTGTGTTGTTTTATAAATGTCGTGTAGCCCAAGTGGACAGTGCTGATAAAGTCTTTGGCAGTGTACAGTATGTCCTACGCCTTCACCTTCACTCACCTCTCACTGACTCACCCAGGGCAACTCTAGCCCTGCAAGCTCCATTCATGCTAAGGGCCCTACACAGTTGTGCCATTTTTGCCTTTTACACAGTATTTTCACTGTACCTTTTCTATGTTTAAATATGGTTAGACACACATGTGCTTACTATTGTGTTATAATTGTGTACAGTATTCAGTGCAGTAACATGCTGCCTGTACAGGCTTGTAGCCCAGGAGCAGTAGGCTGTACCATAGAGCCAAGGTGTGCGGTAGCTGTACCCTCCAGGGGTGTGTACCTGCACTCTGTGATGTCCCCACATGATGAAATTGCCTAACAGTGTATTTCTCAGAATCTATCCCTGTCATGAAGGGACACATGACTGTCATTGGTTTTTGTCCTGGGTTCCCAGCACAAAACTCCTAAACCCCTTAGAATTTTATGAGTGATAGGAGTATGTTTAATTATTCATAGCAAACTCTTTTCAACTGTACCTGTTTATGTTTACGAGGTGACTCTTGAGGACCTCTAGATGGCTTCAGGATGGAAGCTCATTTCAAAAAGAGCCAGGCATGATGAGAACCCTGGAACTTTCAGCCCTATCTCCCGATCTCTAAGAAGGGGAGAGGGTTGGAGATTAATTTCAGTCAGTGGCCAACGACTGAATCAATCAGGTCTATGTACTAGAACCTCCATAAAATCCCTACATGGTGGGGCTCGAAGAGCCTCCAGGCTGGTGAGCACATCAAGGCCCTGGGAGGGTGGTGTGTCCAGAAGGGGCTTGGAAACTCTGCGTCTCCTCACCTTCCCACTGCACCTTGCCCTATATAGCTGTCCTGTTTGGCTGTTTTCAAGTTGTATCTTTTATAATAAACCAGCACTGATAAATAAAGAGATTTCCTGCATTCTGTAAGTCATTCTAGCAAATTATTGAACTGAGGGTTGTTGTGGAAACACTGACTTACAGTTGGTAGGTCAGAACTACAAATGGCCCAGGACTTGAGACTGGACTCTGAATTAGGGGCAGTTGGGGCAGTTGAGGCAGTGAGCCCTGTAACGTGGGGGATCTGAGGTTAACACCAGGTAGACAGTGTCAGAATTTAATTGAATTGTTGGACACCAAGTTGGTATCTGGAGAATTGAAGAATTATTCATGTTGTGAAATAGCCTGAGTCATATTATTATTTACCTGTAACACTAGCAGTTCGGTAGGGAAAACAGATCCACTCGAGGTATTTAAGGTCTGGGAAGGGAAGCCAAGAGGTAGCCACCAGGTTTACAACTTTGCCGCAGAGTGAGGGGACTACAGATCCCATCCAGAGCTGAGGGATTTTGGGAAACCTTGCTGCTTTACTAGTTATGCCTAAGCCCCATGGCATGTGGCTGGAAGGTGATTCAGAGGCCACTGAAAAAATAATTTCCACTACAGCCCACATGTCTGCCACCATTGCAGGAGGAAGAATGGATTCTGACTCCTCCCTTGTCTCCCAAATCTAATTACTCTAGTGCTAGAGCATCTCAGTAGAAGACAAAATGGAATTTCATGCAGAAGAGCAGCACTAGTAATAGTATTGGAGTCTAGGACATGTAGTTCTTGGTCTTCCAGACCCTAAAATTAAGGGGAAAGCATGAAAAATGTGGTGTAAGTGCTAACTACTTGAGAATAGTTTTAAAAATCCAGCATACTATTGCACAGAGTTTTTGTGAGGACTAAATGACAAATGCAAGTGAAGTAGTAACAGAATATGTGGACGCATTTTAAGCATTTAGATATTATAAACATTCTTGATGATGAAGATGATGATGATGATGATGGTAAGTTTCTAGAATGTGAAGGAGACCAAGGATAATCTGTTTTGCTCTATACTTTCCCACACTTTCAAATTTTCTACAGTAAAATTTTATTATATATTTAGAAGAAAATTAACTAATGCCAACCTAAATGCTAGAAAATTGTGAAAATTTTCTACAGATGCATGTAAAATATTAGTATAGGACAGCATATTGCAATGTTAACACAAATAAAATATGCTTTCTATATAAACCAAACACGTAGACGTCTACCTTGCACAGGTCCTACGTGCCTGAAACTCTAGACTGATGGCGCGGTCATCAGCACAGTCCTTTCAGCCTTGCCATTCATGTGACTTTTCAAACTCTTTTTAGTAGGGTTCTTATTTTAGGTATGGAGTGAATTCTGAATCAAGCTTTTATTTCTGTGATTCAAACTTAATTATTCTACCTGCTGTCTTCCAAAAATAAAAATGCTTCCAATTCCTATGAGAGCATCTTGGTAAAAATTGGAAAAAGCAAATGACTAACAGGAAGAACATTAAATATATCTGGAACATAATGAGTAATAGAACTATTGAAAGAGCTAATTTTTCAGTGAACCCAGGGAGACAATTTGAGTTAAAAAACTAATTAAAATCCTGGAACAGAAACTGTTGTTTTCCAGATGAGATGATGTAAAAGACCTAGAAAGCATCATACTTTCAGAACAAATCTTAAAATGCTACACAGTGCCTTAGCATTTTTAATGTCGCATGAAATCTATTGAGTTATTATTACCATACATCTTTAGTAATATAAAATATTATAACTTGGTATTTTAATCAAAGGATGTTACTAAAATGGCTCAATGTCTGAGTTTTGCTCTACTTAGTGTATTAAAATAATTATTTTAAATACACCAATTATGATGGTCAGAACAAGTAGAAAATAATTTATTTACAAAGTCATCACCTTCTTGATGTTCCCTGCCCACTGTCTCAGAGCTGATTAATACTATACAAACCAGATGTGATTAGTGGCAGCCTGGCTCAGAAGAGTCATCTCATTATTGGCCCATTAGCGTGTTAGCCCTTTGCTCAAGAGCTAATTAGCGAGCCAATTAACTATCCTCTCCTTAGTGTGCAGGAGCACAGAATTGTGGTGTGTTTGTCTTTTACAGATCTCACCTACTGTGGTCATTTATTTTGAATATCATGAGAAGTAAAAGCAAGTAGAAGAGAGATTTCTCCTTCTTCAACCTTCTCACTTTTGGTTAAAAATATCCCAGAAATTTAAGTAAAAATTGAAAGAGGGAATAAATAGTTACTTTCGTAGATCTCTCTTTCAGGTGCATTTTGTGTCTGTTCAACTTTTATTGAACATTTGCTTCCACTGGAACATAAGTTCTAAGAGGGCATGATTTTAACTTGTTTACCTGGGAATCAAAATGCTGAGAATTGTGCCTGGCATGTAGCAGATACTCAGTAAACATCGGTTTAATGAATAAATGAACACTTGAAATGATGTTAGTGTATAATGGCAAAGAAAATGTGGTTCTTACCTCTAGACAATGCCCAGGCTAGATGAGAAACAGACATACAAACAGATAGCTATAAAGTAGTGTGTGATACATTATTATAATACAGGTACAAGGAAGAATGTGTGATAGTGAGAGACTAACTTTGGTGTTAGGAGGAGACCAAGGTTTGGGTAGGGATAGAGCAATCTTCCCAGGGATGGGAATGCATAGATTTTAAAGAATTGTTAGGAACCCAACAACCAAATGGAAGATTCCATAAAAAGAGCACTATATATAAAGGTATGGGTTCCTGGAAGAGCATCGCCTATTAAAATATCACAAGGGAAGTTGTTTGCATAACCCACAAAACTCTGTGGTCGCATAGTCATGATCAAAAAAATAGTACCTGGGAATGAACAGGTAACTCAGGAGGAGAATCTGAAAGTAGTGCATTAAAACCAGTGTTGAAGAAACGAAGGCTTAGAGAAGCTAACTTGCACAATGTGATACCAGTGCAAGTGAAAGAGCAGGGATTTGTCCTGCTCTAGAACCCACAGTCTCACACGCGAACACTGTACTGTTGGCAGTATCCGTGAGGCATCCACTCAGCGTATTTTCTCCTTGAATTATTAGACCTGAGAAATCAAAGTTGTTAT
The DNA here is from genome assembly GCA_004027735.1 of Carollia perspicillata. Taxonomy (NCBI): domain Eukaryota; kingdom Metazoa; phylum Chordata; class Mammalia; order Chiroptera; family Phyllostomidae; genus Carollia; species Carollia perspicillata. The sequence goes on from PVKM010004412.1 coordinate 29,251, forward strand.
TCAAAGGCCTATTTGGTGACCATGAACTCTGACAAAAGGAAGCCTATAATTTGAATATTTTATAGAATCCCACTTTCCCTTTAGCTTTCCTCAGTTTCATTGCTTCATTTATTTGGTCAGCATTCTGAGCACATGTATGCCAGGCGCTGTGCTAAGCATTGGTTCATAAGACTGCTTGCCCTGGGCTTCGCTGGACAGATGATGACATAAGTCTTAATCTCCAGCTCTACTTTCCCAGGCTCAGTGTGTTAATATAATTAGTGCAAATATAATTTACACACACACACACACATATATTTAAAACTGGGGTTCCAGAGCTAAATAAAATATCGCTTCAGTAATTCCCAGAGTTCCCCAAAGTGCAGGAGTGTTTTTATTTGAGGCCTTTAGGGGTCTATTGCCTACGTTTCTGCTTCACGCTATTGATTGCAGAAGCTTTACTCGTTGAGATTTTCATTTAGGTCGTGATTCTCAAAAGTCATTCTTGTGATTGCTTCTTCTCTGGGGAACAGGGAGAAAGATCAGAGTTTACTTTCATTTATTTTACCAACAGGGCAAGAATTGCCTTTCTCACTTGTGTTAATGTTGATTTTGTGAGGGCTTTCATTCTGTGTCCTAGTGAATAGACCCTTCCTTCTACCCAAAGCCAATGTTTGACTTGGAGCCTGCTCTCTATTGTCATTTGCTAAATGGATCCGATTGGGCGGTAGCTGGATTGACTTGATATATCTTGACCAAAATAGAGGTGAAAATAGTTTACAATCTGGTCATCTTTATTATGACTTAGCCACAGGATACTTCACCTGGCATTTTATTTTTAGCCATTTAGAAAGGGAGAGTAGAGGAAAGAGCACTATGTTACTTGAGTTATGTCCACCTGGCAACTCTGTCACCTCTGTGACCTTAAACACGTTACTGAGTGGGCAGTAGAGGTTAGGTATCCTGTTCTCACAATGCTTGTACACACCAGGCTCTTGATATGTTCGTTGAAGGAAAGCATACATGAATTAACAACTGAATGTAGAATGATTTTCTATTATTTATGTTTCTTGAGCATTGGTTTTTTGCTGAGAGGGGTTGAGGACCTCTTCTATCTGGTGAAATAAAGGGATTGAAGGTGTGGCTGAAAGGGGCCTTCGACCATTTTGTCACCACTTCATTTTGAGCTGAGTGTGTGTTTTTCCTAGTTCTGTGTTGATTTACTCCTTATATCTTTTTGAATATGTTAAATATCACCTCATACATTTAGAAATAAATCATCATAACCCACTAAAGTAGATTCAGGTGTCTGAGAGCTGAAATCCTTTGACAAAGAGGCTTAGTGATGACAGGGAATTACAGGAGAAAAGGGTACCAGAATGCTCGTTTTGACAGCACCTGTGGAATAAGCAGCACTAGCTGTCTGGGATTCTGCATGCAGGAGGCTGGGCCGCAGGTACAGTATGTGCTGTTCCTCTGCTCTAGTGGTCCACTGCCCAGGGTGGAGGCTGTAGCAGAGGCAGAAGGGAAGGCTACCTCACTGGAGACAGCTCACTGCTCCCGGGTGCCTCCCATAGAAAGCTAGGCTACTTCTGGCCATGCAACATGAGGGTTAGAACACCAGGCTTTCCTCTTGGCCCCTCCTCATTCTGCAGTAGCGACAGCCACTATCGTGATTCCATGTGTTTCTCTATTGAATTAGCAAAAAGTTTAACTTGTTCAGAGTTAGCTAAGTGTTGAGTGAATAAAAATAATAAAAACAACAAAATTGCAAAGAAATGTGAACAATAAAAGTTCTGGGGAGACAGACCCAAGTGGACAGGCTCTCCTCTCCCTGTTTTCATGGGGCAGTTGCTCACTATCTCTGGCTCCAGCTTGGTCCTTCCAGAGTACCTATTTGCAACAACCTATCCAGCGATCAGAATGGCTGTAAGTTACAAGTGGATCCACAGCTGCAGATCCTGGGCTTTACAAATGGAGGGAAAAAGGAGATCATCTCTCTTTCCTTTCTTCATCTGAACTGTGAGCCCTTTAAGAAGCTTCCTGCACCCTGGTCACTATTGGCCTGCCCTGCCCTTCCCTAAAGCCCCTGTCAAAAATCCTCTTCATGCCAATTCTGAGTAGTAGGTAGTAGGGACAGTGTTCCTTCATTTCCTTTTGTACTGTGGTAAAATATATGTAACATAAAATTTGCCATTTAGACATTTTAAAGTGTTCAACTCAGTGGCATGAATCGCATTCCCAGTGTTCTGCAACCATTCTCCACTATCTCCTTTCAAAACTTTTCTAGCACACCAACCAGAAATTTTGTAACCATTAAGTAGTAAGTCATCTAAGTCCTCTGGTAATGTCTAATCTACCTTCTGTCTTTATTAACTTGCCTATTTAGACATTTCATGTAAGGGGAATCATACGATGTTTGTTCTTTGGTGTCTGGCTTATTTCACTTAGAATACTTTCTTTTTCAAATTTCATCGATGTTGCTGCATCAGAACTTCACTCCTTTTTAATGACTGAATAATTTTCGTTCAATTGAAGTCCCTTGAGGACCCACCTACATTGTTTTTTTTTTCACAGGCCTGGGTTAACTACACAAAGATAAGTTGAAAACACATGGTCTGTTCTCAGATGTTCATGATTCCCGGCGGGAGGAGGGAAAAACTCATGGAGGGCCGAAAGCAGACAAGTACATCAGTCATTATTGATTGCACCATATACCAAGTATTCACGCCATGTGGCAGTGCTGGAAGTAAAAAACAAACAAGAACAGTTCGAAACGCCATGAGCAAAAAGTGGGCTTTCCGACTCAGATAACCAGGCACCTGGAGGTCTCACATTTGGTCATCCGAGCAACTTAAACCCGGGCCAGTTTCCTGCCTTCCTTTCGCTCTCCCATCCCCAGTCTCTTCTCATCACATGGATGTCCCTCCTCTAGACTGGACTGTTGCTCTTCCTCACACACGGACATCCAGAAGCCGAAGGGGCATTTATCTCATCCCCAGTCTTCTTTTAAGAGCCGAGAAACATTTTCCGCAGTAGCCATTCACTCCCAGCAGATTTCCCCCACTTTGCTTGGTTTAGATTGTCATGCTTCCCTCCTGGGGCTGGGCATAGGGTCTCTCCTACTCAGAGTGCACTGAGGGAGGCAACCCCAACAAACTCAGGGTTCAGCTGGCAAGAAAGAAGGGAAGGAAAGGGCATAGAGTGAGTGACCAAAATTTCCTGCTGAACTCTGGGTCAGACGTGATCACAGGGTCTCTCTATCAGCTTGCAGAGTGGGAGGGGCTTAGATAGGATCTTCTCTTACTGATGTTTCATGTCTCTGAGGCTTGCACACTGGTTACTTACAGCGAATTCTTTATCCATTCATAACTAATAGGGTTATTTCTAATATTAAAGTCCACATCCCTTCGGAAAGTGATTAAAGTAATAATAGTATATGAAAAAAAAATAAAAACACAATCCTACTATCCTGCAGTTTTATGTATTTCTTTTCTTTTTGCATAAATTATATAATATACGCATATATAGCAATTTATATATATGTATGTATTCATATATAAATAACTACTAACTCATGTGTATAAAGGCATGTAATTTTATTTTCTGTAACTGAAACCACCATTATGCCAGAGGGCAAAAGCAAAATCCTGACTAGTTACATTAATCTCAATCAGCTCGAAGTTTCATTAGTCAATTCAAGGCATCCTCAGTCAGCTCAAGATGCTCTCTCTTCCTTTCCTTGGGTATTCTCTAAGCTCCAGGAGTCTCAGTGTTGGCAGGGAGTGGGGGCAGCTGGTATTTCTGGTCCTCTCTCCGTAGTCCCCGGCCAGGTCGGCATCCTGGGTAGTTTTTCGTTTTTGGTCCAAGTACATGACCACCATGTCCCCACTGCTTTTACAGCCAGGCCTCTTGGGTCTGCTGGCCTGTCTGTGTGGGTATCTCACACCTCAGTTGGTGTTCAGTTCCCCAGTTTGCATGCTCCCTCAGTGGCTACGCTAAGTATGTGCCCTCACTGGGGTCTATCTAGGAAACAATCCATGAGCCCTAAGTTCTTATGTTGCCCTAAGTTTTTCTGAGGAGCGGCATCTCTCCCTTCATCCCCGCTCCCAGCCTGCAGCCCAGAGACACACCAGTGTGTAAAACCTGTTCTTTACCTTTCCAGGTCTCTAATTTCTTCTCTCTTCCTAGCTTGGAAAACTGTCTCTAATCTGGATTTGGTGCTTAGGCTGGAGGGACTGGAAAACTTAGCTGTGACAAAAATCTTATTCTTTCTTATCTATACATTATGGCCTGAGTTCTTCGGGCTCTTTGCTTTGACATTCAAACTCAAAAGCCATTTTTTTCTCCAAATTTTATCTATTTTAAAATTCAAAATCTGAGACTTTTAAAGCCAAAAGTTGAGCTAAGGTAAGACCAAAAAGAAGTAATAATAGTTCACAGAATGGACTATTTGGGGAAAAAATCGAATATCCAGATGATGTAAACAATAAAGCAAAATATAATCAGCTGATGTTTTTGACAGGTTTTTGGGCTCGGTTTCTCCATTCCCAGCGCTACTCATCATTCAGTACCATCAGTCTGAGGCAGCCTGTGCTCTGACTGGACTCATTCTGGTGACCGTCATGCCGTATTTTGTCACATTTTTGTTTCCCTGATTCTAATTTCCTTTCCCCGGAGTTCACAAACTGGTCATTATTGTTCTTTATGAGTAAGGAAAGCCTGTTAGAGAAGATAGCTCAGCAGTGCCCTAGGGTAACCAGCAGGGGTGGCTGGGAAGGGGGTTAAGGAAGTATTTAGAGGGACTCGATTGAAGAGCAGGTTTGTATACTTTAAAATAGCAAAAAATAAAATAAAATAAAATTGTATATTAAACCAGCAATGTTCAACCCTTTTTAATCTCATGGCTTACATAAACTAATTACTAAAATTCTTCTGTACAGCAAAAACTATATCTGAAAAAAATATATAGTTTTGATTCATTCACACCAGACAGCTATTGTTGTGCTGGCTATTGTCAAATTTTTATTTGATGATCTAAGGAAAAGAGGTCAGCGAAGCTGATTAAATTGTCAGGTATTGCATGTTTTAAAAATTCCTATGACACGCCAATTGAACATTGCTATTGAACATTTAAATGACAGCTTTGTTGATGAGAAGTTAAAGTCCAGCGGTCAGAGGCTGCCCTAGATCCTCATTCGCAATCCCCATGGATCTCTCTGAAACATTCACACATGCAGCTAAAGCGTTGTTGCACAAAGCTCTTTCTTTATTTGCGGTTAACACCAAAAATACACACGTTCACTTGCGAGAGGAGGGTCCTCAATGCCACATGGGGAGAGAGTGACAAAGAGCTGCTCTACTTTTCTTTGTAGACTCCACTTTGTCCATGATTATATCACAGATTCAACACAAACTAAGGTGTTTACAAATGAAATACAATGTAGGATTTAGGGGCTCAATCAGGGGATTTTTGATGGACGGGCCTAACTTTCCACCATGTCCCAGACAAAGAAATGCTTTAAATTCATGGCATAGTACGCTTCTCTTCTGAGGTGTGAAATCTGGGCCTTCTGTTGCCATCAAGTTCATCCTCTGAATCAGTGGCACATGCTTTAATAAACATCAAGTGACAGCTCCTAGTCACTAACCAGCACAGAGCCCTGGCGCAGATCCAGTCCTCGGGAACAGAAGCCATGTAAATAAACTCTGTGGGGCAGATCATGCACCGAGCGCCAACCAGACGAAGACATCAAGGCAATTCCTGGACACACTGCTGCAGCGGAACAGATGGCAGGGGAGAGAAGTGCTTAAAGGAGCCACTGGAGCACAGTTTCAAGTGACGTCTCACATTCTTTGCAGTTAGATAGTGATAGAAGCAAACAGATTATGGCGATCTATTGCCACTCAGAAAGACATTATGTTTCAAAGCTAGTCTCAGCAAAAGACATCTATGCAGAAAATAACAATAGATATGGAGGGATTATTAAAACCTGGGTACCAAGAACATAACTTAGGTCTGGGAAATAGCAAGGGTGACTTTTCACATCTTAAGAGTCTCATGTTCATTATGGGGCACTGCACTCCAGTAAGGATTACTTGGTATTAGAGGGACACAGGTGCATCCAAGCACTTCCTGGCTCAGAAGGATGACTGAGGACATATTATGAGGTTGCGCTTGCAGGTGGGAAAACCTGCAGTGGGAACAAGCTGTGAGGCTGGGAAATTGAGAGACAGAGGGAATAAAATGAGGACAGATAATGAGCAGGAACACTGTCCTTGTCCCTTTATAGACCCTGCACAGGCCCAGCAATGAGCAGTAAAACTCAGATGCAACATTATTTGGACATTTATGTTGAATAAGAGAATCAATTGGGAACTTAGACTTGGTGGAACAGATACCTACCCAGAATCCTCTCTTCCTCCCCCTGGCAACCAGAATTCCATTTTTTCCTCAGATATCCACCTACTTACTTGCATGGCTCTGAGTGCCTTTTTCCCTAGTTCAAGAGTAAATCTCTATAGGTGTGGCCAGCTTCCCTGCCAGAGATTGGTGGGTATATGAACTATTTCTAGCCAATGAGGCTTAGAGGGTGAAGTCTCTGATGAGGGGGTACTTTTGGGAAAGGTTTCCTCTATCCCAAGAGTTGGTAACCCTTTCATTTCTGAAGGTCCTTGTGTCTTTAAATAACAGCTGAACAAGGTGCTATAGCCATCCTGGGACCACAAAGGAATCAGTCTATATAGATCAGGAAAATGGAAGAACTGAAAAATTAACAAAATGAGTCTAGGTCTTTTTGTCATTTGCAGCCTACAGCATCATCACTGATAGATCTTTTTAAAGAGTTATGCTGATCTTTCATCAAGCTCAGCAGGGGTGGGGGTGGGGAGCTGGCTTAGGCTGTAAGGCTTATCTTCTCCATCCATCCATCCATCCACCCACCAATTCATCATTTATTAGGTGCTTACAATATGTCAGACATTTAGATGAACATTGCAGGTATGAAGATGGATTGGAAATAACCCCAGCTCTTAAAGTGCTCACAGCTCTATTAATAGATAATAATATGATATAATAAGTCTTGTAACATAGGAATATACAAAATGTCTTTGTAGTCCAGAGTGGAGAGTGATGTGTGCTTATCTTCAGGTCAGATGTAGGGCAGTACATATGAAGGATGCTCAAAACTTGCCCAGCAGAAAGTGTGTTCCAAGGAGATGAAACAGCAGAATGAAAGCGAGGCAGTAAAGAAACCAACTGCTTCGTCCTTAGATGTAAATCCATGCAGAAAGACTGACTGTGTGGAAATGGACTATCTGCATCGTAAGGGAAATCTAGAGAATGATGAAGGAAACAGAAGATAAGTTTACTGTATTTAGATGCTGCAAAAGGGAGACAGTAGACTTTAGGAAGGAAGGGAGATGGGTTATGAGACTAATCCTCACGCTTGAGTTACACAGTCATGCCCAAGTCTCTAAAACACCGGCCTTTCAAATACGGTCCAACAGATGAGCATACTCCATGAAGTTCTCATGCCCCATTTCTTGTTCTGATTGTCAAAATCAAATAAGTATTTGCTTCCATCCCACTTGGCCTTCACATGGGCACTTCAATTCCACACACATTTATGTAATCAACTGGCTGCTATATGTGATGCAGTTTGAAAAACAAGATACAGAGATGAACACCAGAGTTTGCACTTAAGGAACTCACAGGCTGGAAGAGACAATGCACACATAACAAGTACGTATCATATAATAGGAAACATTATAACAAAAATATGTACACAAGTAATATCCTTCAGGATACAGTGGGAAAATAGCGGCCAGATACAGAGAGTAGATTATATTTCTGTTGATTTTGAATGGTAGGTGCCAGCACTCTGCCTAGATTATACTGTGTTTTCCTCGAAACATCCAATGAGGTAGATACTATTATGCTGATTTCACAGATAAGGAAGTGAGGTGTTGCAAGGTCAAGTAACTTTTCCCAGATCTTACAGCCAAAATATTCAGGAGCCTGGATTCAAACCCAGGGTCATTGGATTCCAGGGCCAACACAATAATGTAGAATTTTGGAAGTTCAATGGAGTGGTGCTTAATTCAGGCTGGAGGTCAAGGAAGGTTTCCTAAGGGAGATGACGCATAGGCTAAGTTTTAAAAATGAGAAGGAGTTGGCCAGGTGATGAAGAGGGGGGATTCAGGCAGAGGGAACAGCATGGGCAACGGAGTGGAGAAAGGGAAGCGCCTGACAGCAGAGGGGATTAGGTTGGTACAGCGTGCATTATGAGGCAGTAGGGGAAAGAGATGAGCCTAAATATTTAAGCAGGGACCAAATTATAGATGGCTTTTTATTATAATGAGAGAATCAGACATTGTAAATCATAACAGAACCAAAATGCATTATGATCATTTCACTGTCAGCAGTTGCCTGCAAAACATACCCACCATATCAGTTGTTGGAAGTATAATCCATTTGGTTGTAAGAGCAAAATCTTGAGAGTCATTCTTGATTTTTCCATCCCCCACCCCTTTGCGTAATGAATTAGGAGTTATTTCAGGGTGGTTATGTCTTCCTTCTAAACATATGTCTTACCTGCTCTCCTTCTCATCCTCATTGCCACTCCCCAAGTCGAAGCAAATCATTTTTCACCTGGACACAATGAGGGACTCTTGTGATTCTGCACTTCCACTCAGCAGCCACAGAAGTCTTTTAAAAATGTAACTTGGACCAAATCCCTCCCCATCCCATTTGAAATCCTCCTGTGGCTTTCCTCGTATTTCAGGTGAAATCCAAGTACCTTACCAAGGCTGGCAAGGCTCTGCTTCCTCTTCAAGCTCTCTCACCCCTCTCCTTCACCCACCTCACTCCACTGCCTTTGGGTCCCAGAAGACGCTCTACGCCTTGCCTCAAAGACTTTTCCTTGAGCTCTGCTGACCGAAATGATCCTCTTCTAGGTTCACATGACTTTCTTTTTCCTGTCCTTTAGATTTCAGGTTCAGTGAGGCTTTATTCCTTCCATCCCACTCCGATCTGTTCTCCATCATTGATATTGTCGTTTTCTGAGCATCCTCACCACAAGTACTCACCATGTATTTGCCTACTGAATGTCTGCCTCTTCTGTTGGTGCGTACACTCCCAAGAGGACAGCACCATATTGATTTGTTCACATTCTACTCTAGCCCAGAATAGCCACAGCGCTTAGGAATGTGGCAGTCTTCTCTTAACTGTTTAATAACGGTTCCACCTACTAACAACCAGAGACCTAAAAACAACTTTAAGGGACAGGATAATATGTAGAACATGGAAAAGAAAGAAAATCTGTGCAGGAAGTAGAGGAAAGCATGGTGATCATTTTGATTTAGCAAGCATGGGGACTTGGTGACTATTCTGGATAGTACCTGGCACAAAATGAGCACCAGTAACTGTTTGTCGAATGAATTAATGTTAGGCAAATGATTGACTCTGTTGACATAGACAAGTAATCTGAGAGTAACAGACTCCATAGTGTAAATGAAAGTAATAGCTCCAAATGAATCATTGCCAAAAACATTTTCTTCATCTCTAAAGGGAAAGAATTGTTATATTTTCACAGATGTCTTTTTTTTTCCTTTACAAATTTGAAGTGAAAATGCACTTTGTTATAGAAGATGAGCCCTGCCAGCCATACAATTTTAACCAGATAGAGGCAGAAGCCTTTTTCCTTAGCAGTGAGTAGAATATGATTCACTAAAGAGTAATTTAATAATAGTGAGAGAAACAAGTGTCAAGACTAAAGAATGGCCAGAGAATTTTTGGAACTCATAGAATAATGCAGTGTTGGTGGGGATATAATTTAATTCTAAATGTTGATAATTCAAATGGCACAATACATCAGGCTATTGGAGTTGGCTTTTAAAAGGTAACAGTGGTTCCATGGGTGCCCCAAGTAGCATTTTTAGAGAAAGCATTTTATAATGCAGCTTCTCTATTGTTACCTTTTGTATTGGAAGTGCAGTCCTATACTTGATGTGCTTTGGTTAAAAATAAAGATTTTAGACAGCTGTATCCTCTTCTCGAAGTACTCAGAAACTTTTAAAATCCCTAGTTATCAACCAACAAATATTTATTGACTGTCTTATTATATGCTAGACAGTGCTCATTCAAGTGTGTTTCTCCTTTGTTGTGCTAAACTCTAGGCCTTTGTTGTTGTTTGCCTATAATTAGGAAGGCAGCTTCTTTTCTTACTATTCATTTTTTTGTCCCAATTACTCACGACTTTCTGTGTGGGTGGACAGCTCATGTTCAAAATCTTCTATGATTCATCGCAATCCTCAAGTGTTTATTAAAAAGTCCCACAGATGCAGTAAGTCTGATCTTACGCAGGGAATGTGTCTCCTGAGGTTCAGTGCAACCAGAGTGGGTGCCCCGAGACTGCTGGGGCTGCAGCAGGGGTGCCCATCTTCCGCAGGACCCAAACACACTCCAGCTTCTCACTGGAAAATGTTCCCTCCTTCGGATTAACAGGAAAATTGTCTTCTGCCCCAAATCCCTAGGTCCCATCAGATCATCATCCTGACCTCATGTACTTAAACTTGAGTGAATGGCAGGTTTGGGTCCCTCTGCCCACAACACCTGGTTTTAAAGTTCAGCATCTAACCCTTTGTGTTGACCAAGTATTTCAGGAACATGTTTTATTTGTTCGTTTGTTCGTTTCTGCTTATTGGTTTGTTGGTTTTTAAGAGCCGTATTTGTTCCATCAATCACATAGCCAGGGACTCATTGTTTCTATCACATAAATAAGGCAGATGCTGAAACTCAGAGCAGAGTTGTGTGTGGGTGGGTTTATTTAGCTGTAGGAGGATCAGAAGTCAATCAGCCTGTTGGGTTGACTGGAAAGGAGTAAAGTGGAAAGTAATCATCAAACTATAATGAGGAGACTGAGGGAAAAAATTCCCAGTTTCAAAGTTGTGCCAAAAGAATAGGCAGCACTAGCAATAGCTAGAACTTGTGATATGGAATAAGGATTTCATAGAAACACATTTTTATATGAAATGGAGAGTTGGGAGACAGCCAAGTTATTGGAGGTCTGAGCCCTATTTGTCCTAAGCAAATATGAAAACACCAGTTGTCAAAACTAATTGAACCTTAGGAATAGAGAATAGGTAAATAAATAAATAATTCATTTATAAATTTAGTCTTAGAAATGTGGCCAAGATTAATTAGCGGTCACCAGGAGCAAAATTAAAAGGAAATTCTGGAGGAATTGAAGAGTGAAAAGGAAATGTCTCCTTCTCAAGGCCAGGGAACAAAGGAAAAGAAATTTAGACCGGAGGATTTTCAACCTGGTCTTCCTCCCCGCTGAGGCTGTGGCATGTGATCACAGTAGGTAGGAGCTGAGAGCGGGGGGTGGGTATTTAAGAGGTATTGTTGGGGACCCTTTTAAAGTACAGAAATTATATCTGGTGTCCTGGACTTTGTTCTTTTAAGTAAGATAAGGCTTAAGGAAAATACTTAAGGACTTAACTCTATATGAGTTAAAGCTTTAAATTATTGCATGGGTCCTTTCTGTACCTCGACAGCCAACATTTTCATTTACACAAAATTTTGCCTTCCTAAACTGATCCTGGAAAAGAGACTTGAATGCAACAACTTAAGAAGGCACCTTCTAATACTATGCCCATTTTCCATGGAAGCCTACCTGTGTTCCTCAGGGACAGGGGACGGGAGCTGGGAAGGGGGGAGCTAGGAGACTGTTGGCAGCAGCAGAAGGTGGAGGCGGAAAGGGACACTGGCTCTTTGAAGTTACAAATGGTGTGTCAGGACACCTGTAGGCCTCGGAGACATGTCGAGTGGCTTATAACAGCAGGAGAGCTCGGTTTCCTGACACCTCTGTATGTCTGGGTTGGATTTAAAAAGTAAAAATAAAACTCTGCACCTGCTCATTTGTTCTTCTTCCTCAGGTGGCCTCCACCTCACAGTCAGTCGTGACCATGACTGCCAGGAAAGAATAGCAAAGAAAAGCCCTGGGTCTGAGTAAAAATCTGTCTTCTTTTCCAAATTATTTGCCATGTGTATAGCTGTATGGATAGAACCCTCAGAAGATTTGCACCCTACTTCGGGTAAAGAACCCAAACATGGCACATTTGTGTGGGTATATTAGAATCTTTGCAGCTATCCATTGAGCTTAGTTTAGTACATTCATTTGGAAGCCTTTTAAAAATGCCTGCTATTAGGGTTAGAAATTAAGGACAAGTATTAGACAAAAAGTAGATTAGTTACTTAATTAAGTGATTATTGGACATCTACTCAATAGTAGGAGCATAGGAGAAGAAGTTTTTTGGGAGGGAACTTTAAGGAGTCTCCATGTAGTCTGTTTCTGTGATTGAAAGGTGGCCTGCAAACGAGGTCACCGTGTTTGACCTACATGCACGTGGGTTGATGCGTTAAGAAGAGAGGGTGATTTCCAGAATGACAAGAGGACCTGCGTAGGACTGAGAATGGGGATAGTTCGATACTACCACCACGGTATTGCATTTTTTATTTATCACAAATGTTTTCAACAAGCAATTATTCAATACCTCTTAAATGCCAGGCACTGTGCTAGGTGTTAAAGACAGGAAGAATTACTTATGGTGCCTCTTGAAGCCTAATTACAAATAAACAAATGCTACGAAACAACAGGATAAGCTACAACTGCCATGGAGTCGCGTGTAGAAGGAAGGAGAGAACGCTGCCTTGGAAGACCCAGGGTCAATGGCAGGCAGGTTAGGATGGCTGCCCAAAGAGACTGGCTCCTGAATTGAGACTTGCAGAACTAGTAGGGCAATGGAAGGTGGATATTGAGGGGTCAGAGTGGCAGAGACAGAAGGTATCCCATGTGAAGGAAACAGCAGGTATTAAAGTATAATTTTATTAGCTTTATACATTATTCAACCAGGAACATCACACACATATTTGCATATATTTTATTTTCATGTGAAAACGTGAACCCTGGTATTTCTGCAGTACTACCATCTTCCACATTGTTAAGACTCTCACCATCTCCCTGTTAAGAAAAACAAGCAAATACTCTAATGGAATAGTGACTAGATTAATTGAGGCAAAGGTAATGAAAAGCTTAAGATCCAAACTCTGTGTTTTTAACTAATTCCTCTCATTCCTGAAAGGGCTTACTTGAAAGCTAAAGAGTATGTTGTGGTTACATGGCTTGATCTGCATTTTTATTAAAAACATAAGGAAAGGAGACTTTTTTCCCAAGTAAAAATAGGGTTTAAATTTACAGTTTACTTTACCATCAAGCATTGCGCCTATGCATTTGGTGCCCATGGGCTGGTGCAGCCCACATGTCTCTCCACAGGAACAGAGGTGCCTGGAGGTGGCTACAAGCCCTGCCCCAAAGATCTGGTTAACTAGGACATGGCAAGTCTCCCATATGCATGAAGAAGACCTGAGCCCTTTGTCTGCTGTGGAGTACACATTTCCACTATCAGAACTGTCCAGTCACGGTGTGTTGTGTTCTGCAAAGAAGCAGACATGAATCGAAAGAACACATTAAGAAATGAATGTCCATGAACACAGTAACATAGAATTTTAACATCTGTTTAGGATTCCACATCCATTTATTAACCTATCTACTATGTGCAAGGATAACATACCTTCTGGCTGGTATTGTTACCATCGTTGCTTAGAGCAGACTGACATTCTGAGAGGCTAAGTTATCCTAGTTTAAACAGCTCCTATCCAGCAGTGCTTGGAGTTCAACCCAAAGTTTCTGACGATAAGTCAAATGGTCTTTCCCCTATACTCAACTGTCAACTTGAAACTCAGAAAGCAGGGTCCTCAAGTAATGGAATTTATGATGAATTACAGGAGCAAGCCCCCTGGATGGGCTGACCCAGGTGAGCTGCCGTATAACTGAGCCTGAGTCCCCCGCGTGGCTCTGTGAAGGACTCATGGGTCCCAGTAAACCTGCCTGTCCAGGTAGTAGGTGGGAATGGCTGGGGGCTGCTGGCACCAGACGTTTTACTTCCTGAGGGATCAGCCCAGGAAACAGGTGCTGGTACAGCAGAGACATCGCTGAGCCTGGTGGGGTTTCGTGAACCTGTAACTGAGTACCTTTCATTCCAACCTCTCGATCCATAGCAAGGCCAGAAATGTTCACTTGGTGAGTCCTCTGTTGGTGTTGCAGATACCCTTTCAACAAAAATATGAAAGAATTATGCAAGGAAAACATTTCCCCCAGAGTTTCTTCTCAAAATATTATGTGTGAGGGAGAGAAATATGTAAGAAGAACAGAAAAATTTGAGTAAACAGTACAAATCAAACCAGTAGGGAAACTTGCACACCCAAAGATGGAAAGGAGGAAAAAGGAGTCATTTCAGCTTTTTGTCTTTCTCCCGGAATGCTTCTTTTTTGTTCTTAATGTTTTCAAGTCAAAAGCTTGTAGATTTGCCAATTCCTAAGAAATGGCTTAGGTGGGAAGCAGTCATTTTTTTCCCTTAACTTCATTCTTTCTTTTCACTCCTGTTTAACTCATTAAAACCTTTGCTCTTCAATTTCCGTGGTTTGAACTTTTCATCACCACCTGGATCCTTCAGCCGTGATTGAATATGAGTAGCTGCTTAATTCTTACCACATGAGAGTGTTGCGTCCACATCGTGACATGTGGAACTACTAATCCTGCCACTGTTTATTCAACTATTCAGTTTTTTCTTGCCTTATTTCAAAAGATAAGGCCACCTTGAAATGGAAAATGTGTTCTTTGTGGTCTTGTTTCCATCTTCAATACCAGTGTCATTGCTCTCCAAGTGGAGAATTCTGTTGGTAACTGAAAAGACTTTACTGGAAGCAAAGTACTCTTCCAAGAAATGGGGGGCATCTCTGTTCAAATTAGTGTATCAGAATTCACAGACACAAATGCAAAGAGGGATGAGCCAGAGGATGTAAAAGGTTGAAGTCACCTACATGTAAGAGTAGTTCAGTCCAAAGTTGAAAATTGGAAGTACACACCTCATCTGAAGCAGACAGCCTGCTACCACTCAGCTCCAATGCATTGTCCTCACAAAGCAGCAAAGGTCCAACATAGCTTGGTCTCCTTACTTTCCAAGAGAAGCTCACTCTCTGAATTTTTTTAACGCAATCTTTTACTCTTGTTTACCAACCCTAACAATTTTATAGGTACTCAACTGCCACTTAGCAGCCAGATAACAACTTCTGTGGTAGCTGAGGAATGAAGCGAGAAGGCATGCTCAGATGGGGCCATTCATTGGAAAACGACTACCGTGTGTGTAATTCAGGATTTTGTTACTTAAAGTACGGCCCATTGACCAGCAGTATCCATATTACCTGGGAACGTATTAGAATTCAGAATCTCGGGCCCCGGACTGACTGAATCAGTCTGCATTTTGATGAGGTCCCTGTCATTAGTCTGCATGAGGTGATGTTTAGTGTAAGGACATCTCTGATGTTCTGCAGAGGGCTCCAGCATGGTCTGCCCATAGGAGGCACTGCGGAAGGTTTTATTTCCAGGAGCTACAGATTGCAAAGCAACTGGAGGCTGTGATTCATTCACCAGTCCTCTCTCCCTCATCTCCTGTCTATCCTCCTCTGGCCCATTTCTGTTCTCACCAGTTGTAGTTGGTGAGACATTGCTGTTGTCCCCCACAGACCTCCCAGGCATCCCAGCAAACAGTAAACTGCCACATAAAGGGCTTCAGCAACCTCCTACACTTTCACTCCAGAATTCTCTCTCCTTTCTTTTCTTCTGCCTGGGCATATTCCCTTACTCACCACCTCCCCTTTGGATTTTTGTTGGATATTTTTTTGTTTATATTGTTTTGTTTTGCCTCAGCCTATTTCCATCACCGTTTGAACTGGAAACCCCATGCTAGGTTGATATTCTGACTCTGACCTTGAACTTTCTTACAATTCTTTCTGCAAGTGTCCTTCCTCCTCTTGGTTCTCACAGCCTCCTAATAGCAGAGACTTGCCTGAGTTCTGCACGGGCTCCCAGGCCCATGGTGGCTACTTTTCTCTACTTGTCAGGAGTCTGATAGGAGACACTTTAAGTAATCTCTTATTGGATGTGAACTAATAATTAACAGATAATACTGAATAAGAAATTAAGTATGTGATTTTTCTAAAAAAATTAACATTTGATTCTAGGAGAAAAGCCACCATTTTTTGAAAATAGCTCAACATAATACCTATGTCAAATTCAGCTATGGCTTAGTGTTCAGTGAGATAGAAATCGACTTATTCTTTTGGCGATAAACCTCACATTTTGAAAATACATTTAAATGGCAAATGATATCTTTCTGAACTGTATCCTGCCAAACAATTTTTAAAAAGATTTTATTTATTTACTTTTAGAAAGAGAGAAAGTGAGGAAGAAAGAAAGGGAGAGAAACATCAATGTGTGAGAGATACATCAGTTGGTTGCCTCTCACACGCCCTCAGCTGGGGACCTGGCCCACAACCCAGGCATATGCCCTGACTGGGAATTGAACCAGCCACCTTTCAGATCACAGGCCAGCATTCAATCCACTGAGCCACACCAGCCAGGGCCCAAACACTTTTTTGATGTCATACGTCTGTCAGCTTTCCCGTGACTATGAGAGGACATATGTGCTGCCCTCACCTCTTGGCCTCACAGTGTGGAAATCCTGGGTTTGTGATGGTTTTGGTCACTCTGGTCACTCTGGTCACTCTGACCAGGATGCTTTCAACCCTGCCTTGGGATTTCTTTCCACCTCCTCCTCTTCTCTACTCTTAACATCCCTTTTATTTGATAAATAGCTATCGAGCACCTTTGTGTAGGTGGTCTTGGGGCTGAGAATGGCTAGGACAGAGGTAGCTCCTGCCCTCATCCTAGCAGTGAAGGCATTTATAGGTGATCGATTACACAAATTAATAATTTAACTCAGTGGTGTAGGGCTGTGAAGAAGTATATGCATTACAGAACTTCCACTAGGCAGATCTTACTCTTCTGGAAAGGTCCAGAATAGTTTCCTTGAAAGAGTGATGTTTGAGGCTCTGGGCCAAGTATCCACAAGGGGTAGTCCAGTTTTCCAGGGCTAGTCACAGTGGGGCACTGTTACCTGAAGGAGAAAGGGTGACGTGGTACTAGAACCTACAGAGGGCTATGTGGCAGGACCAGTTGAACAGAATTGTGACCTTTTCTTGAAAGACAAAAGAGCCCATGTATATATACCACGAAGGGGAAGAACTGAAAGAATAAAGAAAAAATATCCAAACCTTATTCTTCTTTCCCACTTGAATCTCTTGCCAATGTCCTTTTACCCGAATTGGTCAAGTCTCACTAAAAGAGAACAAGGGAGTCCACTGATGGAGCCCAGGCAGGTTAGCTTCTTTGGGCACAGTGCAGGGTGAAAAGGATAGGGACGGGATCTGGGAAGGAATAATTACCCCAAGTCTCTTGGCATTTAATCTAAGAAAAATGGGAAGTCATGAATTGGTTTCGAGTATGGTGATGTATGCTCAGTTATGCTTTAAAATAATTGTGGCAGCGTAGTGATGGGCAGTGAGGGAAGAACAGGGAGAACATTTCAGCAGGCGTAGAACTATCCAGAGGAGATGCCGTGTTAACCTGAACTGGACAGTGGATGTACCTGAAACCAATTCAAGAGGTAAAGTGTCAGTTTAGATGGATTGCATATGGAGAGGGACACAGTGCTGAGGGAGGAATTTGTCCGAAATGAATTTCAATTTTGGGGGTGGAATTTGTGTTTTTGCTGAAAGAGAGAGAGAGAGAGAGAGAGAGAGAGATAGATAGAGAGAGAGAGAGAGAGAGAGAGACAGTGGAGGACCACTGGGTTCTAGAGCAGATCCTGGGTGTTCAGGGACAGAAGTGGTGAGTTTGAGGTGCAGGCAAGTCCTCCAAGAAGTCAGAACAGGAGCCTTGGTCTTTGATATGGTAGAGGGGCTGCTAGACTTCCTGTTTAGGGTCATCTGGGGAAGCAAAACAAGCTGTCCCCCAGTCGAAGGGCCTTAAATGAGTTTTGTGAATGCCTCCCTGTGTCTTCCGCGAGGGTTGAAGTATTTGACACAGACAAGGATAACTTCATCGATGCTATGCGTCTATGAGGAAGCTGCTGTCAGTTTAGGAAAAGAGTGCTGTTTCACAAAATCAGTTCTGGTACCAGACTTTAGGTCCTGACAAACTTGTCTTTATTTTTACTTTGATAACTGATGAAGTGCTAGAAAATATTGTCAATTACAAAATTTTCTCTCTTCCTCTCTTGGGCTTGGCTTTTATTTTTCCTTCATATTATTATAGAATTACAAAGTTTTAGAGTTTCGAATCACCATAAGAAGTCATTTAGTTCCAGCCCCAAAATTCATTCACTTTTGTGTACCACTATCCTTTTTATAGAATAATTAAAGGTTGCGTAAATTTGTCCAGGGAAAGAAACTCACTACCTCTCACTACAGTGTGCTTCCAGCTCATTCTTTGGACAGTTTTTCAATGGGCTGATCTGAGTCACCCCCTCTTTTCCTTCCCTTCTGAAGGAATACAGATTTTTTTAAATTTTTGTTGTTGTTATTCAAGTACAGTTTTTTGCCTTTTCCCCACCACTCCCCACTGGAAGCAACCTAAGTGCCCATCAGCCAATGAATGGATCAAGAATACAGAGTTATACTTCTTTCTCTCTTCCCCTGACCAGCCTGCAGCTGTGTGCTCTGGGTGCCTTGTTGCCTCACAGCCTTCACTCTGCTGTGAACCCAGCTCCATGCCTCTCAGCATCTAACTTGTTGCTGATCCCGCTGCATCTTAGGAGATGTTTTCCAAATGGGGTGTTCAAACGAGAAACCGAGATCTGGCCAGTGTTGAATACAGCAGATCTGTACGTCTCAAGGTCGGCACAAATACACTTCTGATGATCCAGGCCTCTTTCCCTTTGCTAACTGTGTTGCCATAGGTCTGCCTTCTCTTATTATTTCCCCTTACCACTTCACTGGAACTTAGGAATTTTGTGATATTAGTTTGAATATTTTCCTTATGTGGGTGACCAAGCCTCTTAAGCTATTCGTGGCTTCCTGTCAAACTTGCCTTCACCATCTTCAGCTTAGCTACTCACCTATAGATACGCCCTTCAGGGGGGCCTGGAATGGACGTGGTGGCATTGAGAGAGGTGGTCTCCCTGATGTGCACCATGCTGACAACCCAGGATCCAGTAGGAAGAGACATTTAAATCACATTACTCTTTCCAATGAGGTCTTGGCAACTTTTATAGTGAAATTAGATGAAATGTACATTTTTATGTTGAAAACAACTTCTTAAAGGCTCCTCTTACCAGCTCCAAATCTGAGCTTTTCAGAATTCACTGGTCCTCTGAGGGGACATTAATGCTAAATGGCCTTTTGTGTTTTCCAACAAAGGTGATAGCTAGAATTAAAGAGCCCCTTGCATCATTTAGCAGTGATTCTCTGGTAATAACATAAAAGGGAACTATTATTATGCCTATTTTATGAACAGAGAAACTAAGGAAAAGATGAGCTAGGTTAACCGCCAATGGTCAGAGAGCCACAAATTGGCAGAGACACCACACTAAATTGTAACAGTCTGCTGTTTCTCTGCAGGCCCAGGCAGAGTGCTCGTTACCTTTTTTTCCACTTTGTGCCAAGTCTATGGCAGAGTGTGGGGCAGATAGTGGGCATCAATGAAAAATGGATGGCTTAACAAATAACTTTCTTTCCTTTCTTTTCCTTTGAAACTCGTATTTATAAAGAAGAAAGCACTATTCCTTCTGTGTCAGGAGTGTCAGACTCATCTTCACCAGGGGCCACATTGGCCTCACGGTTGCCTTCAAAGGGCCAAATGTAATTTTAGGACTGTATAAATGTAACTATTCTTTAACAGCTAAGCGAGAGCTTGGCACTATTGAGAAACAAGGTGCCAGGCCGGATAAAACTAGGTGGAGGACCGGATTCGGCCCATGGGCCTTGTGTTTGCCACCTGTGTTCTATGTTGTGTCTTTGAAGATAAAATCACACTTGATAAGAGCTTGAGGTTTATTCCACAGAGGAACAGCATTCTTAAGTAATCATATCATTAAATTCTGGCTCACTTATTTGTGGTTCACCTGCAGATGGTGGTCACCATCAGGTTCTGATTTACAGGTGAATTAAAAGCCCATTCAATGTGGGGACTCACAGAACTGTCTCAGCTCCTAGTAGTGTAAAGCCAGTGAACAGTGTCAAGTGGATAGGGGTTAGTAGATGGGAAACAGGGACACAGATAAAGAGAGAGGTATACCAAATGCGTGTTGTTGCGTAGCCTGGACAACTGGGAGATTGTCAGCAGAGTTTCCCCAGATTGGTCAGGCTGGCCCCCTGTGTATCTAGCTGTGGAGTCTGGTCAGTTAATATTATGCCAGGGACACTGGGGAGTGTCAAGATTACACAACCCAAATGATCTTCTTAAACCGGTACTTGTTTGTGCTCCTGGGGCGGTGAAGAGCTCAAAGCTCAGGATCTATAAGCGAGTATTTACTTTATGGGAATAAATATTTTATTGCTTTCTTATTTTCTAAAGCACTTCATGTTTTTTTTTCTATGTTTGATTAGTGAGTAAACTTATTATTGGAAAAAAGTGTCTGCTCTGAAAAGTGATTTGAAATATTACAAAAGATGTTCACTTTACAACTACAAAGGCATTTCTAGTAACAGTTGTATTAAATGCATCCTAGGAAAAATGGGCCATTTGAAGCCTTCCATTCAAGATCAAAAAGTTTTCAAAATATGTAGGCATGGTTGAGAAATAAGAATCAGGGCAAGGAATTAAAGTTTGGTTTCTATCACTCGTTTTCATTGTATTGTGTCACCAATGATGATAATATATTTTAAAGCCATCAATCAAACAGTAAATACTGTAACATCTTAATTTGGACTAAATATGTTTTACACATCTAAATTATTTATGAGCTTGCTACTTGCTGGGAAATTGATCTGATTGGGAGAAATCCAGAGAGTTAGTTGCCTTTTTTTGCTGTTTACCTTCTCTTGCAGCCAGCAGCTGGTTTTAGGGTTCCAGATGGTACAGCTGAAGAACATAATTGTGCTTTAGGGAAATTTTTGTGGGAATAATAAATTAGGGAAGTTACATTCAAATCCCAAGCTTTATTTCCTTTGCTGAAATCCCAGTTTTGGTGAAATCACTTTAGGAGGAAATTGGCATTCCAGCCTTGGCTCTGCTATCAGTTGGGTTTTGTGTGATTTTGATCAAGCCATTAACCTGGACGGCTCATGGTTTCTATATTTTTTTAATTTTTTTTTTTTATTTTTAGAGAGGTGAATGGAGGGAGAAATAGAGGGAGAGAAACATCACTGTGTGGTTGCCTCTCAGGTGGCCCCCACTGGGGACCTGGCCTGCAACCCAGGCATGTGCCCTTACTGTGAATCGAACCTGCGACACTTTGGTTCACAGCCCATGCTCAATCCACTGAGCTACACCAGCCAGGGAGGTGTCTATATATTTTTTAAAGATTTTATTTATTTATAGAGAGAGGGGAAGGAAGGGAGAAAGGGAGAGAAATATCAATGTGTGGTTGTCCCTCATGTACCCCACAGTGAGGACTTGGCTGCAACCCAGGCATGTGTCCTGACTTGGAATTGAACCAGCAACCCTTTGGTTCTCAGACCAGCACTCAATCCACTGAGCCACCCAAGCCAGGGCTCTATATTTTTAAATAGGGGTTCTGGGTTGAATAATTTTTAAGCTTTTTCCCCCAATAAAAACAACTGATTCCAAACAATGCTTCCCACTTGAGGAAAAATGGGGAGACAAATGCTGTGAGGTGGTCCATAGGCCTCTAAGCTCCTTATAGCAATTACTTCACCTATGAAGGAGATTAATGTTTGATATTATGCACCTCGCAGGAACGGTGAGTGCAAATGAGTGAATAATCATACATGTGGTTTTGGAGGTGAAAAGTGGTGGCCAAGGGCCTGCGTGTACAGAGAAGCAAGCTCCTCTAGCTGTTTTAGACTGGATGAATTTCATACTTTCTGATACTTTGTATAAGCTTTCTTACTTGTTGTTAATCAAAACTTATATGCATACATACAAGTATGTTATATATAATATGTATGTGTGTGTATATGCACACACATACATACACATACATATGGATTTGTGTTGCTGATCAGATCTTATGAGCTGATAGTTCAGCCCAAAGCAAAGTTACCTGTTGTTTTATTTAACTGGCACAGTACCGCTTTAACAAACATACAACTTCTTCTAGTATTTAAAAAATATTTAGAAAGAAAAGCATGATGAGTCCCTTTACCAGTTTTGAAGAGTCAGTAGGACTTTTCAGTGAGCAGCCTCAGATGTTATAAAACCCAAGCAATGGTGCAGCTCCTTCCCCATGTCCGGAAGGGGTGGGCTCTGTACTTAGAAAAATGCCCCTGTGGCACTCCAGGTCACAGCACAGTGGAGCTCTGTTAGATTGTATATTTTGGTGGGCGAGACATCTTCCCACACCGTCTTCCTCTCCTCTTTTTAAAACTTTCTTATACAAGGAGCTCCAAATTGGAGCTGAGAGGTAATAGCACCTTGAATTTCCACGTGCTGTTCAATAATCCTTGTCTGTCATCCACAAACCAGCAGGAATCCCAAGTCCCCAAGAAGTAGGCATTAGGTACTTGTCCTTAAGAGAAACTCGGGCAAGCTCCATTTGTGAATTCAAAGTGCTGCCCCCTTAAGAAATTTACCATCAGGACCAGGATGCACACAGTTGGCTGAGGGGTTGTACTTGGTCGACATGGTCTTCATTTAGTGTCTCCTGCATGTAGCGTAGCTGGGACCCGTGGCATTGGCACCACCTGGAAGTCATTAGAAACGCAGGATGTCAGGCTCCACTCAGCACCTGCTGATTGCCAGGTGATCTGCAACACTTGTTCTGGATCCTGGCTGCATGCTGGTACAATGGAAGGACTTTACTAATGCCTGTTTTCTATTTCAATGTCTTTGGTTATATTTTGCTTGCTTGTTTGTTTTGCTGTAGAAAACAGGCTGACAGTAACCAGAGGAGAGAGGGGAGGGAATTTCAGGGGAAAAGGGGA
>PVKM010004413.1:0-52325 GCA_004027735.1 Carollia perspicillata
TTTTTTTTAATCATTCAATACGACTAAATTATAAGCATTAAGTGAAGGGGGAATGAATTTATTAAGAAAAATATTAAATGCTAATTATGCTCCAGGTTCTTCAGATACATTATTTCATTAAATCTTTACAAAACTCTGCAAAGCACATATTATTATTTCTATTTGCTATTTACACATGAAGGCTGGGAGAAGTCCAACACGTAGTGCAACGGCAGAAGTGACGTGACTTCACATCTGGCAGACTCTGCGCCTGTGCTCTTTCGACTCCTTTAATGTGTGGACCTAACTCTTCATGTTATTACCCTGTTTGAAAAATGCTCTCATGACAACTGCAGTCTAGTAGAACGCTAGCTGCAGCAACTGTCGTTATGACCTTAGCCTGACAAAACTGGTGAGTGCAACCAGAAAACAGAGTAGCACTAATTGAGCTGGACGTGCAGAATAAAAACAGTGTGAGCTAGTGAGATGCTTATAAATCAAAGACCTTCTGAAGCTCTCTCTACTGGCCAAAAAATAGTTCAAATTCAACCGAAAGATGACTTAACCCCTTAGAGCCTAAAATTCTCTACAAACACTGCACAACCTAAAAATAACCCTGACTAACATTGTCCTTAACTCTTTTCTTCTCCAGGCAAACATGCGTTCACGAACATGGATGAGAAAACATGAGAGTTGTACATATGTAAATCTAAATGCCACCGCGTCAGTGACCCACATAGGGCTGGGCTCTCTATAGCAGGCTCTGTCACCCCTCAGTGATTTCCCCGCAGCTTGACTTCGTTGCTCTGTCCCATCTCAAAAAAAATCCAGATGCACAGGACATTCACAAGTAACATGAGCCGCAGCAAGATTTCAGACAGGGATACGTCTTACGCTCAAAGCGTCTTCACTGTGTCGCGGGCCCTCCCTCCCTCTTCTTTCCCAGTCTGTGTTCCAAAATGGGACCCTCTTCACAAGGCAGAGCACCGGCCCCCAGCCACTGCTTCTCTGCCGGGCCAGTCTGCATTCCCCAGCTCGCTTCATCTTGTTACATATTTACGTACAATATAATATACTTAAATGTATTTGCAAAGCACTATGCTACATTTTTACCCTGAAAAATTATTTTATACATGATAGTTAAAAGAAGCACGCCTAATTTCTAAGGTGCTACAGAGGAATGAGAATATTAGTAAAACCTTACATGCTAAAAATGATAAGCTGAACTCTCAAACACAAATAAATATCAAATATACGAACATTATGTCATTAAGTAGTGTTAGACTTCATCAAAACAAGTTAATAACAGTTCGTGTAAGAAATATGTCAAAGCTTGACCACACAAAGCACCCGTCTCGGATAGTCTCACACAGATGAACTCTATCAAATCTTCAAAGGAATGAATAATTCCAATGAGATTTAAATGTCTGGGAGTAAAAGGTGGACAGCTTTAAAATTCCTTGTGTAATACTGAAATAACACTAATATAAATACCTTTTTAAAAAGATAAAGACCTATACTTATGAATATCATACTTATACTGATATTCATATAAACATCAATGCAGAAATCCTGATAAAAACATTAGTAAACAGAATCCATCAATACTTTAAAAGAATACCACATGTGTGATTATATGAGGTCACGGTAGCAAGAAACACATGGTTCAATACTAGATCTACCAGTGTAGTTTATATCATTAGTAGGTCAAAGAAAGAAAAAAGTGATGTATATAAATTTGAAAACAGGTTCAATAAATTTCAACATAAATTCCTAATTTAAAAAATTCTTAATAAAACAAAAATATATATTGTTCCCAAGCATGACTATATAATATAGATATCTATATGTATGTGTATGTAGATATACAAAAATATATCTGAACTCCAAAGCCAGTATCATGAATAATGACATAATTCTAGAAACAATCCTACTAAACTCAGGAACAAAATATAGGTGCACATTATCACCAATATTATTTAACATTAGTCTTCTAGACGTACATATAAGTCAATGGAATTAGAAGAGAGAAAAAATAATAGGGATACAAACAGCAAAGGAAGAGGCAAAATTGTCAGTATTTATAGCTTATATCATTAGATAACAAGACCTATGACAATCACCTGGAAAAACTATTAAAACAGTACAAGAATTCAGTGTAGTGGCTTTCCTGCATACGTATATTTAAAAAAAAAACAAAAAGGAAACATTATGCCACAAAAGATCTCATGTATAAGAGCAATAATTTTTTTAAAAATCCAAGAATACATTTAATAACAAACGTAAGAGATCTACATGAAGAAATCAAGATTCTAAAAAGGCCATAATAGAAGTCTTAAATAAATTAAAGAAGTACCAATTAAACTATAAAGAAATGCTATCTCAATAAGAACACAAACAGAATTTTTGTCATTGTTGTTGTTTACAACCAGATAAGCTGGTTCTAAAAGTGAGATAGTAAAACAAAATATGCTAGAATAGCCAAAACATTTAAAAATATTAAGAAGCTTTAGTAATTAAAAGTTTGTACTGGGTGCATTTGAAGCAATCAAATAGAAGCAAGTCCAGCAACAGACCCAATATATTTAAGAATTTAGTACACAATGAAACTACACTGCAACAGGCAGAGAAAAGATGAATTATTAGTAGGCTGGAAAAACAACACTTAATTTCTTTCTACCTCACTTCTCATAACATAATAATTTCTGATTGATCCAAGATAAAAATAATAAATTCACAAAAATACTAAAAGAAAACAATAACCTTTATCACCTCTAAATGGATAGTACTTACTAAGTGAAACACAAAATTATAAAATTATAAAAGAGCTAAATGTGATAGCACAAGAATTTTTTAATATGCAAAGAAAACAAAAGCCATAAGTCATAACACAAACAACAAATTGCAAAATATATTGGCAGCACATATGACAAGGGTAGATTTGTTTATAGAGAGAGAACCCTTACAACTTGAACAGAAAAAGACCAATAATGCAATGGGAGAATGGCAAAGGACATGAACCAGAAGTACACAAACTAAAAATACTAACAAATGGCTTTTAACCCATAAGAAGATGTTCAACTTCAGTCACAGTTAAAGAGAGGAAAACTAAAATTAGATACCATTTTCACCTATCCAACAAGCAAGTTAAAAACTACATGTAGTGTTCTGGTAAGAATGTGAGGATGCTAGAACTCTCACCTGGCACTAATAAAGCTATAAATTAGTCAGCCCCATGAAGCTCCTTCACAAAATGTCTATCAAAATCAGAACAATATTCTCTTCGCCCCAGTAATTCCACTTCTAGGAATTTATCCTAAAAATATATACATGGAAAAGACATATAAAAATTCAGTGTAGTACTGCCTAAAAGAGCAAAAACTTGAGTAAAACGTAAATGTCCATTGGCAAGGAATGGTTAAATAACGTAATGGTTAAATGGTAATGAGCGAATGATTCGCCCATACTATGGAATACTGAACAGCCAGTAAAAAAAAAAACTTAAAAAGAAAAAAGCACATCTGAAAAAGTACAAGGAGCAAAAAGAGTTTACATAATATACCCTTGTTTATATGAAAAGGGGACTAGCATCACATTAGATATGTTTGTACATGCTTAAAATATTACTAAAAAGATACAGCAGGAACCTGATAATGATAGTTGCTTTTGGGAAGGGAGTTTATAGATCTGGAGTAGAAGGAATTTATTTTTCATAAACTGTTTTTACACTGTTTGACATTTTTAGTTTGGACATTTCTTAATTATACAAAGAATAATATATCTTTCATTTTAGTTTCTGAATTATGGTACTACAAATCACCAATATTTCTTTTATTGATTTATATATTTTTATTGTTGCTGTTCAGTTACAGTTGTCCCACCTTTTTCCCTCCCCTGCCCCGCCCTCCACCCCCAGTCAATCCCCACCCCATTGTCTGCGCCATGAGTCCTCTATTCAAGGTCCTCGGCTTGCCTCTTCCTCTTCTCTCACCGTTATCCCCTCCCCTCTCCTCTCTGCTTACTGTCAGTCTGTTCTTTATTTCCATGTCTCTGGCACTATTTTGGTCATTTGTTTGTCTTGTTGACTAGGTTCCACTTACAGGGGAGATCATATGGTATTTGTGTTTCACCACCTGGCTTATTTCACTTAGCATAATACTCTCCAGTTTTTTTTAAGTACATAATTTTTTTCTTTTTAAGTAAATAAAATAATCATTTACTATTTCTTATATACAAAGCTTAAAATTATATAGAATACTCAAAGTGTTCTCGGAGTAAACTTTTTAAATTCTTTCCTTTAAAAATGTGGATATGTAGACCCTTAAGCACAATGCTAGTGATTTAACTAACCACTGCTTTTAAATACCTAGCACACTGGTTAACAGAGAATGAGCAAACACTGTATAAACGCTTGCTGGATGAAGTAAAGAAAACAATGGAGTGGGTGAAACAAAACCTATTACCCAATACTAGTCTTCAAACTGGAGAAACAAATTCCTGGTTGTGTAAAAGGCTCAGAAATTTTCCAGTCACCCTCAGAACAGCCGCAGAGCCAGATATACTGGTCAGAGTGGTTTCTTGAAAAAGTATCGCTTTTGTCTTTCCACTCCCGGTTTGTTCATCAGCACACCTTTTCTTCAACCTCCCAATTCATCCCTTAGGGAAGGTTTATCGGAACAAATAAAAGCACTCCCCATTCAGCTAGCCCAACTCACTGTTGATTTATCCAAAATTCAGTGCTTAGCCGAAATTCAGTGCTTTCTACTTAGTAGGGGCATACTAAAAATTGGTTGAGATAAATTAATGTTTGACAGGATGATTATACAAAAAAGTGAATTTGCCTTCAGGTGAGAGAGCATGTAAAGGGAAAAACAAAAATAATTTTTAAATACTATTTAATAAGCATTAAGTCCAACATTTTGTGGACTGTTGAACACTGACGAGGTAAGCTTCAAAGCCAACAAATTCTTCTTTGCTTTATTGAGAAAACAGACTATGGGTAACCTGACCTCATTTTACACTGTGGCATTCTTTTTCCGTTTTCTCTTTCAACAGCGAGTACTATCGAACACTCATTAAAGCTCCAGAATTTCTGCAAACTACTCTTATTCCTAATTAACTATTCATGTAGAAAAGGATGGTTTGCTTGGCTTTTTACGACTTTTTCCAGTCCATTATCAATATCATCATATCCCAATAACCACATAACTTCAATAAATGATACTATATGAATAAAAATATGGCAGATAAGAACAGTATTAACCATTTTTTTAAATACAGTGAAAATACAGACATACATATATTAAGTATCTTAAAATTAATTTACTACAAGTTACCCTAGTAGAATGGAAACATCATTGCACAAAGATGCTAACTTCATTATCAGATAGTTGCTCAGGCAATAGCCGATTCCAACTTGTTTATTTGAAGTAGTAGTTCATATACATTTTATGGTTTTCCAAATCCCATTTTTGATACTTCAAAAGCTTACTTGCTAGAGCCATCTCTTCCAGCTGCAAGGCATTTCTTTGTCCAATACCTGGCTCCCAAGAACACAGATCTGAAGTCAAGAATCTCTATATAATTACAAAAAGCCTCCAGGAAACTCCAGGAAACAACACAGAATGGTAGGATTCAAGAGTGGAAAAAGAGAGACATTTTAATACCCAGAAAAGGGGAGCTTTTCCTTTCCTTTTTTTTTTTTTTTTGATCTTCATAACAGTCTTACTCGTAATATCCCCAAACAATGTAATTTTCATCAATAGGAGAGTGGATAGACAAACTGACAGGGAGCTTTTTCTAGTGAAACCAGTCAACCACAGAATTTTGATGACTCCACTATTTAATTTCTATACATGGTACATGATAAATGCATTCTCTCCCTGAAAATAACTAAAAAGTGTGCATGTACAATTGCATCACCATGATGACATATTCATGCCTGAAAAGATGAAGATGAGGATTTGGAAGTCATTTGCTCCTGAAGGCTTTGGATAAAAGCTGCTCTGAGGGAGAAGGGCTCTTTAAGAATACTGGACTCATGTGGACTTATTTGATGATAAGCAGGCCCACCTCCGAAAGTATGTACATTTCCACAGTTGCTCAGAAATTCCATGGACCATAAACAGGCCAAAGTAATTTTTAAGAAAAATTGCTAGTTCTTTTTTTTAAAACAATCACCACTTTGAAAGGAAATAATTTAAAACTTGCCAGAAACGTTAAAAAGTGTTAAAATATGGAATAACACAATTCAGTAAACAAGTACTTATATATTATGTTTAAAAATTAAATACAGCCCTGGCTGGTGTAGCTCAGTGGACTGAGCATGGGCCTGCAAACCAAAGCGTTGCTGGTTCCATTCCCAGTCAGGGAAGATGCCAGGATTGCAGACCAGGTCCCAAGTAGAGGGTGCGTGAGAGGCAACCACACATTAATGTTTCTCTCCCTCTCTTTCTCCTTCCCTTCTCCTCTCTCTAAAAATAAATAAATAAAATCTTTTAAAAAAATTAAATACAAATTAAGCAGGTTATATAATTAGACATAAAAATACTTAACATATCAACCCTATAAAGTGAGAAGTAGTATGACAACTCTCTTTTTTTTTTACTTAACAACTTTTCTAACTCCTTTTCTTCTTTTTTCTAACTCTTAATATCTCTTCCACACATTTATTTTTGAAATAATCAAAATACAGGCTCAAACGATTATTTTACTCTAAATGAGATTTTTTAAAGTAGGGTAATCACATTCATTTAGGAAAAATTCCAGCCCTTCAGAAATCAACTAATTGTAAATACAAATACATTTCATACATTTTTTTTCCAAAAACTAACCTTTCCACAATCAAGACTTAATTTCTCAATCATTGAACTTCTAAAACACAGGCCAACTTTGGCAGATAATCAGAAAGCCGCACATGCTCAGTTTTGTGGGAACGATATTGTCATTCATGGGCACTGAAATTTTTATAAGTGCCTGGGACTAACATCCTGTCATTTTATGTCCTACAGCAGTGCAGTCAACATGGTGTTGGTGGTAGTGCTAGAAAACATGCCCCCAGATCAGCTTTAGAACAGACATTAGATGGGGCAAATCTCTAGGTACAGGTGACACAACTGTCATGACACCCTACAGAAGAATGATTCTATGAAATAAAGAAGATAATGATAACATTTATGCAGCAAAACTAAATAAACCAAATGAAGAGCGTGACTGCTGCTGGGCACAAGGTTTCTTCTTGGGTTGAAGAAAATGCCCTTGAATTAGATAGTGGTGATGGTTTTACAACTTTACGAATATACTAAAAGACCTTTAAACTGTACCCTTTAAAGAGATAAATACTACGCGTTATGTGAATTACACCTCAATTTTAAAAAATAAATAAATACGTAAATCTCAAGAAATAAGACACTGACCAAAAATAAGTAAATGACATGCCGAAACGCATGCACAGTGTTCTGGCAGAGCCATTAGCTGGGCCCAGGAAGTTAAGCAGGACACGCAGGCACTTCCTGGTGGTTCCAGGGTTAACGTGTTCTGCACTTTGATATGAAAAAGAAGACACACAACGAGCCTCAAACTCAACCCCCAATTCTTTATTCTTCTCCAGAGAAGTGGCTTTCTAAAAAAATTACCATTCGTTTTCTAAACATGTCCAGACAAAAGCAGGGTGAACACCCTGCAGTCCATTACTTCCAGAAGTCGCCAGTCCTTTGACCTAATTACCTCGTCTGACAGCAGGAGATAAGGGCCTACCAGTAAGTGCACCCAGCACTGCGCGCCTGCCTCCGTCACAGGCTTTCTTTCATGTGCCTTGAACTCTTTTCAATGT
Source organism: Carollia perspicillata (assembly GCA_004027735.1). NCBI lineage: Eukaryota > Metazoa > Chordata > Mammalia > Chiroptera > Phyllostomidae > Carollia > Carollia perspicillata. The sequence continues at coordinate 7,811 of PVKM010004413.1, forward strand.
GGAATGCTTTTAGACAGGACATTTAAGGGGTCTGTGCAGCCAAACCATTTTTCTTTTCTTTTAATATAATGGACAACTTTTTGGTTTCAATGGACTTCTATATATGAACAAATAAAAGCAAAAAACACATCACCTATTTGTAGAGAAATCTATATGATCACTCAGCCTCTATCCATGTCCAAATGTAAAAAACTACAGGACTAAAATCCCTTTCCAGATGTGCTTTTTAAAGCAAAAGAAAATAAAAGCATATAATCAGGCTACCACTGAGGCTATAACTGTCAGCCATAGCTATTAGAAGTTTTCATGAAGCCATGAACAGCTTCAAATGTCACTAAAGGGACAAATATTTTTCTTTCTAAAAACTAAAGGATAATGGCCAGGAGGGTACATGAGTAGGGGCTTCTGGGATGCTGGTAATACTGTTTCTTGAGTTAGATGTTGACTGAGTGAGTATGTTCAGTTTGTAAATTCATCAAGCTATAGAATTAGGGACTTATAGCCAAGATGGAGGTGTAGGTAGATACACTCTGCTTCCTCACACAACCAAAAGAAAGATAAAACAAAAAACAACCAGAACTGCCAGAAAACCAAACTGTGTGGAAGTCTGACGACCAAGGAGTTAAAAAAATATTCATCCAGACTAGTAAAAGGGGTGGAGACCCACAGCCAGGGCAGAGAGGACGCGCGACAAGGCAGCAGCTGGACTGCCCCATGTTCCCACGCAGATAAGGCAGGGGGAACAACTGGGGAGCAAGAAAGACTGGGAAACCCATTGTTCCAGCACAGGAAACAAGCCTTAAAACCTCTGGCTGTAAAAATCTGTGGTGGTTGCAGAGTCAGGAGACTCTCCCAGTCTCTCAGGGTAGTCAGTGGAGGGGCCCACAGGATCCTAGAAAGTACACAAGCCCACCCGTCTGAGAATCAGCACCTGAAAGGGCACAGTCCATTTGTGGGAAGTGAGGGAAATGGTGGCGGGGCAAGAGCTGAGCGAGCTAGCCAGCAGCATTGTTCCCTCTCTGACCCCTCCCCCACAGATGGTGCCACCATCAGCAATGCAGGCTGCCCCTCTCTGGTGAATACCTAAGGCTCTGCCCCTCACAACACAACAGGTGCACCCAGACAAGGAAATATGGCCCAAATGAAAGAACAGATCAAAACTCCAGAAAAAGAACTAAGCAACAAGGAGATAGCCAACTTATCATATGCAGAGTTCAAAGCACTGGTGATCAGGATGCTCACAGAAATGACCGAGTATGGTCACAAAATAAAGGAAGAAGTAAAGGCTACACAAAGTGAAATGAAGAAAAATATACAGGGAACCAACAGGGATGGGAAGGAAACTGGGACTCAAATCAAAGATTTGGAACAGAAGGAAGAAGCAAACATTCAACCAGAACAGAACAAAGAAACAAGAATTCAAAAAAGTGAGGAGAGGTTTAGGAACTTAGGGGAAAACTTTGAATGTTCTATTTTTAGATTTTCGATCCAGCCATCTCACTTCTAGGTATGGATCCAACAAAACTGAATGGAGAATTTCAAAGAGATATTTACATACCCATGTCACAGTAGAATTATTCACAATAGGCAAGATGTGGAAGCAATCCAAACGTCCACTGACAGATGAACGGATAAACAATATGTGGTACATACATACAATAGACTACTCACCCTTAAAAAAGAAGGGAGCTATCATCACTTTCTACATGAATCTTGAGGACACTGTGCTAAGTGAAATAAGCCAGTCGCAAAACCATAAACACGGAGTGATCACACTTACATGAGGCAACTAAAAGAGCTGCTAGACTACTTTAAGCACTTCTCTGACTACTTCAGAGTAACAGAATGACTCCTGTCACAAGAGGACAGGGACAGGTGGAAATAAGAACTGCTGTGTAATAGGTGCAGAGTTTCAGTTTCCCAAGATGAAAAGTTCTGAAGATGCTGCTTAACAATATGAATGCAGTAGGTGCCCCTTATCTACGAGGAATACGTTCCAAGACCCTCAATGAATGCTTGAGACTGGGGACAGCACCGAACCCTATGGACTCTGTGATGTTTTCCTGGACATACACACATACGATAAAGTATACTTTATTATTAGGCACAGTGAGAGATTAACAACAACTAATAATGAAATAAAACAATTATAACAATATAATGTAAAAAAAGTTATAGGAATATTTCTCTGTCCTCTCCTCTCCTCTCTCAAAATATCTTGTTTACTGTACTTTTCAGCTAAAGGAAGCACTTTTTGGCTTCACTCCGGCATATTCAATGCCAGCATCAACACCCCTGTGCCTTGAGGCCATTATTAAGTAAAATAAGGGTTACTTGAACACAATCCTCTGACAGTGGACCTGATAAGCAAGAGGGCTAGTAAGTGACTAATAGGCACAGAGAGTACACAGCACGGACACACTGGACAAAGGGATGAATCACCTCCAGGAGGGACAGAGCTGGATGGCAAGCGACTTCATCACACCACTCAGAATGACACAAAATTCAAAAACTCATGAATTGTTTACTTCTGAAATTTTCTGTTTAATACATCAGATCCCAGTTGACAGTGGGTAACAGAAACCACAGAAAGCAAAACAGTGACAAGAAGGGACTACTGTATACTTAACGCTACTGCACTATACACTTAAAAACGGTTAAGGTGGCAAATTTTGTGTCACAGATTTTAGAGTTTAAAATTTTTTGATGAAAATATTTTAAAGTATTTAAATTCTCATTCTAGAAGAAATGGAAAAGGGCCTTCACAGTGCTGATCTTGTCTGATTCCATGATGAGGCCAACCTGACAGACATTTACAGAGGGCCCACTCCACATAAGGCATCGAGGTAGCACAGTATAGCTGGGAGCAGACATAAATAACTAAGCCACAAAAACAGGTATAATGCTAAAGTAACCACTCAGAGCCATAACTTCTCCTCAATTTCAGGAAGGCAAAAAATGTTTTTGAATTCAAACTCAATATTGCCAAGGAGAAATTTAATCTAACGCTTGAGGAAATACCTGTTTTATCCTATGAGACCTCACTTTTCTCTAAAAAGGTGATTAGTGTTAACTGCATGGGAAAAAACACACGCAAAGCAATTTCTGTTTCCCACAGTTGGAGGAGCTGAGAAAGAGATAGCCAATGGTGTTACCTGTTAAGAACTGAGTTACTCTGGTTTTCAGTAAGATTCATAAAGCTCCCCAAAGTATGAAGTGTCTCTTTTGTAACTGAGAATTCTATACACGTCTCATGTTGGACATTTTCTAAAATACCTTTCCTTTAACTCAGTAATTAGGGTAGAGGAAACAAACGTGTGTTGATGACATTAGGTAAAATAAGATACAGTTGATGGCTTCCATTCTTTTCTAAGGCATTTTCCCAGTATCAATAAGCTGTTTTCTGTTCTGCCGTGCACTTTACCTAATGTCTCCATTCTATTGGGTTGTACAACAGACAACCCAATGATGTTTGAGTTCCAAATCCCAAGTCCACAAACCACTGTTTCCACCCCCAGGCAGCCAAAATTGCTCATTTACATTTCCCTACTCTCTGATACTCACAACATGCTATGTATAATTTTATTTTGCATGATGCTTTTGGAAGGGAAGCTATAGACTGAACTTTTTTACAATTGAGCTTGAGGACATGTTCTTTGGTACTTAACATTTGAAAACAGAGGCATGTCTAATGTCCTATAATCTGTAACACCCCTGAGCAAATAACTAAACCACCTTTTGAAGGGCAGACTGAGTTAAATCTGAGAATGTTTTACAACCAGAAAGTTACCTGTCAAACTGATGAAAACCACTTGCCTAGGTTTTAACTCTATTGTTAACTCTATTCCATTCTGAGAGATTTCTCACTCCTCTTCCTCATAGCTGTGTCTTGTCCTTATTTCAAGGCTCACCTCAATTTCCAGCTTTTCCATGAATTCTTGCTTGGTCATGTCAGCTTTAAGTAACATTCCCTCCTTTGAATTTATGGCCTGTGACAGGCAATCAAATCTATATATTTAATTTGCATTTTCCTTGGCCATTATTTAAAAGGCTCTGGATGGGTGATACAATGCACGAGCCATGTGAGCTGATGAGAAAAACAGAGAGTAAATCTAAGTAACCAGTGTAAATAAATTACTTTGTCTCCTCCATTTGAGTCTCTTCCCATATACCTGAAACATTTGCTACAGGTAACCTGAAGCAGAGGCGTCCAAGCTTTTGGCGTCTCTGGGCCACACTAGAAGAAGAGTTTGTCTTAGGCCACACATTAAATACGTTGTGACACGTAACCACAAAAAAAACCTCATAACATTTTAAGTAAATTTATGATTTTGTGTTGGGCTGCCCTGACAGTCCTTCTGGGCTGCATGTGGCCCAAGGGCCACAGGTTGGACACCTCTGATGTCCTAAAGTGTCAGAAGCAGAGTGCTAAAGGTACCTCAGAAATAATCACCATATGAATGCCTTGTCAAACCAGGCCTGCAAAAGGCAATGTGGTGCAGAGACAGCTTTGAAATCAGGCAGACAAGGGAAATATTTTAATCCTAGCTCTGCCTCTCAGCCATTGTGTAGCCCTGGGCACACAGCAGTCTGAGCTCCAATTTCCCCAACTATGAAATGGGGATGAACAACAGCTGTCTCAAAAGACCACGCAGATTCGGTGAGAGAGCATCAGTAAAGGCACCTGGCATGCTGTGGGCACTCAACAGTCAAAATGAGCAGAGCTCTTTTGTTTCCCAGAGTTATAAGTGATAACAACTGCAGTTATATGATCAGCGTTTCCTTTTCATTTGGTAGGCATCGCTACTTCTAGAATTATTGTAAGGTGCTATTTTTAGAATGTAAACCAACTGGAACGGTGGAAGCACACCATAGGGACTTAACAGAGGCATGAAACTCAAGGAAGTTGAACTCTGGTTGGAGAGGAAAAGTACCTTAAAAATGAACCCAAACACAAAACGTTCGATTGCCTATCACAGAACTTAGGTCAAAGAAGGAAATGACGTGACCTTAAATACTTTAGGCTGGCATGACCAAGCAAAAATTGATGAAAAAACTAGAAATTGAGGGGAGCCTTGAAATAAGGACATGGCATAGCTATGGGAAAGAGGAGTGAAAAATCTCTCAGAGAATGGAACAGTTAACAAAATAGCAGTGGGCATGTGTGCCCACCAGGGTTTCAGGGAATAATAAAGAGGCCAGTTTTGCTGTAGTATAGAGCTTTGTAGGGGAGCAAGAGAAGATAAGGCTGAATATGGTAGAGCAGTCAGGAATGCCATTAGGACAACCCCAAAACCCAATTTCAGAGAAATAAATCATGGTGGGTAGAAGTCACAGACTGCTTAGAGAAACAGTGTACAACCCAGTGAGTTCAGGAGGCTGATCTACCATTAGTGAGTGGATTGGAGCAGAGAGAGACCAGAGACCCAGTGACCAGTAAGGAAGCCACAGTGACAATCCTAGCAGGAAGTAATAAAAGCCTGAATTAGCATAGTGTCATATAACTATAAAGATAAAGGCCGAGAAGTATCATACAAAGTCTCGCCAACTTAAATAAAGAGGGAAGAAACAAAGGTGACATGGTAGTTTCAAGAATGACAGGCTGAGGCAATGACAGCACCGTGAGAGGAAGAGACATGTCTGGAGAAAAAATGAATCCTAGGGCCACAGGAGGCAAATTCTATTTCAGAGAGGTAGTTAAGGAGGTAATGCCCTAAAAGAAAATATTAAGTCAGCATGTAACAATGTGGGCTTATAGATGGGAAGAGAAGCCCTCCACTCAGAAAGGATGGCTGAATCCTTGGAAGCTGCAAAAATGCTGGTGCAAAGAAACAAAATGGGACCAGCTCACTATGTACAACCCTCCCTGAAACCTTCGTTCAAGAATGAAGTGAAATCCTCAAAGAAGTCAAAGAAGGAGCAAAAAATGTAAGTGGTGTCACTAAGGCCAAGGAGATGAGTCTAAGAAGACAGAGGTGGTCAAGAGAGCCAAACCCTACAGAAAAATACAAGAGGAGGAAGGCTGAAAATAAGCCATCATCCATGGCAATTATGAGACCCCTGGAAACCTTCAAGTAGTCAGGTTTGAAAAAGTGTCTGGTGGCAGAGGGAAATGAGTAAGGAGGAGGAAAGCAGAGGCGGCGTCTACAGTCTATGCTTTCAAAGGCACTTTTCTAAGAGAAGTGTCATTCAGATTTTTAATCTAGAATACAAAAACATGTGGTTTTAAGAAAATGAAAGACTATGATCATACAAACTGTCTTTAGTAGTGACAGGGCCTAATCTTTCTCTCCTGCCTTCCTTGTTTTATCTGATTTCTTGGTTATCTTGTGCAGCCTGTCACCACTGCTTATTTCCAGGCTATACTTCCGAGCCTCTCTCCTTTCAGTAAGAGACAGTCATGTCTAATCATGTCTATCCCTTTCACCTCTCTTGCTCTTTTTTTTTTACTCATACCATAGAAACAAGGACAAATGTCAGATTTTACAAGAAAACCAAAATTTAATCATCATTCCTTTTCCATGCTTTCAAAGAAGGTCATTTTCCAAGAAGTACATAAAAAGATACTCAACATCAACAGTCATTAGGAAAATGCAAACTGAAACCACATTGAGAAAGCACTTCTAGGATGGCTAAAATGCAAAAATACCAGCAAGGATGTAAAGCAACTGGAACTCTCATATACCATTGATAGGAATGTAAAATAGCACAACAGATTTGGAAAATAACTTAGTAGTTTTAAAAAAAGAACCAACATACACCTACCATAATCTCCAGCCAATCTACTCCTAGGTATTCACCCAGGAGAAATGAAAGCATATGGCCATACAAAGACTTGTACACAAATGTTCACGGGCAAAAAGTGGAAGAAACTCAAATGTCCAACATCATGTGAACGGATGTTCAAATGTTCCTAAAGCCACACAATAAAATACTAAGAAGTGGAAATGAATAAACTACTGATAGATGCAGCAACATAGAATTTCAAAATGACTATGCTGGCGTGGAGGGCATACTCATTTTGAAAAATAGGAAGGACATGTATGTTCCCATTTATATAAAATGTTATCAAATGAAAACTAAATCTATAGTGACAGAAAGCAGATTAATGGTTGCCTCGAGTCAGAGGGAGGAATTGAAGGAGGAGAGAAGAGAGGTATTACAAAGGGGCATGAAGAAACTTCTGAGGATGATGGGTATGTTCATTATCTTGATGGTGGTGGTGGTTTCACAGGTATATGCAAATCTAGCCAAACTATATATAGTAAACATGGAGTTTATTGTGTCATACCTCAGTAAAACTTTTTGAAAAGAACAGTTGGGACAGTTGGCAAAATTTGAATAAGGGCTGCATATCAAAAAATGCATCGATGTTAAAATTTTTTCAGTGAAGAAAGTGGATGTCTTAATATCCATAACATCACTCTAGTAAAGTGAGAACATCATTTGGGCACTCTTCCTATTATTCTATTTTTGAGGGGGAAAAATTAGTTGTCCTTTCAAAGAATTCCCTCTTAAGTAATATTTCCAAAGCAAACGTTTGCCTGGACTCTTTTCATGTCTAAAACTGTTTACAGAACATAATCCTTTCGGGGGAAACGATCTGCATCTCTGTGGGCCGGAGCAGGGTCTGTGGCTGTAGTAGGAAGGCGTACAGAGATGCACAGAGCTGCTCTGGATGCTGTCAGGACCCCGGTTCTTTACCAGGTGACTTTCTTCATCAATAGCCACTCAGATCTTGTAGGTATTAAAAATAAAAGCTTCCTTTCCAAGAATTATTTGCTGCTTAGAGAATCTCATTGTTAGACAAACCAAGGACCCAACATTTACCAAAACAGTTTAGGCCTGAAGATACCATATCAGATGCTCAGGAGGGATGCCGCCAGCAAAGAAGGAAATGCCAGAATCCCTGCCTAATCTCTCTCCAGAAATCAATGGAATACAATCCTGCAGGGTCTCAAGCCATATAAGTAAGAAAGAAGTAGCATTTCTATGTATTTGTGAATATAAATTACCAGGATGAGTGTCCATCTCTATATTCCCATCTGGTGTCAAAGATATGGCTGGCACTTAGATTAAAAATAAAGCATTCAATATGGCATTATAATTATCTTTCTAAAATTGACTTTAAAAATATTCAGGACATATTAATCTTATTCCTAACAACCAAAAAAGTGATCACGAAGGATATATGTATTATGCTTTCTTTAGAAGAAAAAAAGTTCCTTCCATCACCTGAAAAACACAATATTCTTCACTTTCTTAGTCTATTTTCTTACAGAGGTACAGTGAAATGGTGTCATTCGCAAATTTACACAAGCTCAGGATTCTCTTTTATATATTTAAAACACTGTAAAACTGTATTTTATATTCTGTACTACACATTACTTTGGATGTTATACATTTATAACTACATATTACATATCCTTAAGAATAAGATGTGCAAAATCACATCTTATTTTTATGTTTTTTATGGACAGTTTAAAAGATCTTTCAAGAGAAATTTTAGCTACCCATGATTCTGTCTTTGTACACCAACCTAAGAGCTAACCCCACTCAGTATGAACCTCTTCCTTAAGCAGCTGCAGTTTCCTTACAAGACAGGTGGTTAAAACCAGAGCAAAGATTTTCAGCAAAGGCAATCCCAGATAAAAAACAAGGACAGCCTTTACCAAAACCAGCTGAAGAACCAGAGGAAGATGCCTCCAGACCTCCCATTCCAGGGGGACAGATTCCTATCTGTGTCTCACTAGCTCTGCCGCATCCTGCAGAATCAGTGTCCTGTACATTCAGATAGTGTGCCTACTGTTTAGACTAATGCTTTCCTAGGACATTTAACTGGGATGGATCATTTTTTCTCTTTTTTAGAGACAGGGTCTTACTATGTTGCGCAGGCAGGAGTGCAGTGGGCATTAACAGGCATGATCCCACTAGTGGTAAGCGCAGGAGTTTTGACCTGCTCTGTTCCAACCTAGGCCGGTTCACCCATCCTTGAGCAACCTGATGCTCACCCCCCACCCCCGCTCCTGAGAGGTCACCATACTGATCCTGAACTTACTACCTCCGACACTGATTAGCATAGCGCACTACAGCCCAGAACTCCTGGGCTCAAGCGACCCTCCTGCCTCAGCCTCCCCAGTAGTTGGGACTAGAGTGGTGGGCCACTGCACCAGGCTGATAATTTTTTTCTCAAAGAAAAAAAGACAGTGTTTATTCTTCCCTTCATGTGACCAGTGCCCCCAGGTTTTGAGTGTCACATCTACACCAAGTTCTGATCCATTCTTGTGATCCTTCCCTCTCTATATTACTGTACTGTGGCCAGCCTTTCTTCTTTGGCTCTTTACCATTGGTTTTCATCTTTCATTGCATTAGTAAAGAAACTTTGGCTCCATTACCCATAAAGTACAGACATTTCACATTCTCCTCATCCCAAACTTTTAAATAATCTCAAACACAGGAACATGGCAACGCCCACTGTCATGACTCTTACAAAACAGGGTTCTCTTCCAATTCATGTATGAGGCAAAAATCAAAAACAAAATGTGTAACTATTTAAAAAGTAGGAAACACAATTATGTTATTTGTAGACAATATGATTGAATATCTTTAGACTAAAAAAAAGTGGGGGGCAGCGGGGAACAATGAATCACCAGAAAAGGTAGTAAAACTAAATGGGAAGTGTAGTCAGTAACCACTTGTACAGACTGGCAATCATCAGTCAGGAAAACATAATAAAAAGATGCCCTCGTTGTAATCAATTTATAGCAGCAGCAGAAAGATGAGTACTTCAGCCTCACACACAGAATTTACTCCAAGCGCATCCACCTGTCCTACAGAAAAATCTGAAGACTCTAGTACCCTCTCCACTCTCCGTAACCCAATGCCAGGCTGTCCCCCTCCAAAATGTGTACAAAAATTCTGAACCTCCCAGGAATCTCTTCCCTTTGGCCTACAGCAGGGGGTGTCCAAGCTGCAGTGTGGCTCTGGGCCACACTGGAAGAAGAAGAGCTGTCTTGGGCCACACATTAAATGCATCGTTTCAAGTAAATTTACGATTTTGTGTTGGGCCACATTCATAGCCATCCTGGGCTACATGTGGCCCACGGGCCACAGGTTGGACACCCCTGATAGAGTCAAATATCTTGAAATAATAAAACTTATAATATCTAATAATTAAGGGACAAAAATCCTACTTAATTTTACCAACAAATTCATTGTTTAAAACAGGAAGAGAGTAAAACACAAAGGTATAGCCAACAAAAGAACTGCTGTGATACTTTTACAGTAATCTTAGCATTAACCATGCTGAGCACACAGTTATATATCAGAGGAAAAAAACCTACCTTGCTGTTTTCCAAGCGCTCAGGTCCCTTCTTGTTGCTAGTTTACACAGAACAGAGAGAAAGCCTGAGTTACAAAACTACCTAATAGTTTCCTAAGACTCGTTGGAGCCCTAAAATACCAAGTTTACATCTCATCTCCCTGGCAAAGTCTTCCCTAAGCCAATGCAAAAACAAGATGATTTACCCCTTTTTAATAGTCTTCTAAAGCTCATTTTTCCCCATGTCAGTATTTGTACTTCTTCTATAGCAACATTATCTGATGAGTTCGCTAATGTACAAACAAGAAGTATTCTAGGCCACCATCTCTGAACCCCATCCCACCTTCCTCCTAGCTAACAAAACTCTAGCTGTGTTCACCTTCCTAGGCTGGCATGACCTCCAGAGGAGGCTGGGCTCCTCGCCAAACCTGAGGCAACTCTGTTGGGTCAGAGTTCATCAGGATGATAGTATTCCCGTGGCCAAGTCATTGGTTGAGGCATGGACACATTTCTGGCCTAGGCCATATGAGAGGTAGTTTCTAAGAAGGTTTTCCTCAGGCTGTAAGAATACATTTTCTTTCTCATATCTCTGGATGTAGTTATGTAAAGACTTGAAGTCATTAAGCTGCTAAATTCAGCAGACTTAGAAACACCTACTTGCAGGCATTTTTTTTTATGTTAGATAATAAGTGTAACCAGTGTTTAAGCTGCTTCCACTTGAGTTTTCTGTTACTTGCATCCAAAAACTTCCAATTAATACACCACCTAGGTATCTAGCTAGAATTTATTCCACCTATCTGTAAAACTGGAAGAGATTTCCTTTATTACCTAACTAGCTCTATTCTATTTTTGGTAGAAATTACCTTATATCATTGTGGGGTTTTTTTTTTGAGATGAGGGCTTCTCCCATAAATCAATATACTGATTTTTTATGGGGGAGGGAGAGGGAGGAAACTTTCGATTACTGGAATCTTACTGATTTACAAATGGCAACAACCTAACCCTAATATATGTCTGTTGAGGCCAAATTAAGAGGAATATGCTTAAACCAAAGGGATCTAGTTGTCATATAAAGACAAATTTCCTAAAAAGATTACAGAAAAAAAATTCTCCAGGGACAATGTGGAATCTCCTTGATGATAGTCTTTAAAAATAGATTATTTGTATACCTGTGAAGCCTTAGGTACTATATTTGGATTATACGACAATTCAAGATTCATGCCAGGCCTATCTAAAGAGAAAATTTATCTTTCTTCTAAAGAGAAATTTAGAAAAATATCTAAATGTTAAAATAAAAGATAAGTAAAAACTTCTTAATCCCAAACTCTAGGACAGTCATATTTATAATATACTTGTGTAAATCAGTCATTATAGCAAATTCATCTCATTATTCTTGGGAGGAAAAAGACACCCAGTATGACCAAAAGTCTATGTCTCAATTTCCATAGAATCTCAACAGTGTCAGTACAAACTTCTTTGGCCAGAAAATGTCCAGTGACTAACTGAAAGCTAATTTATTTAATTAAAAAGAGAAATGAAAGTACATACTAGATTTTTTTAATGGCATATATTTATCAGAATGGAATGGTTTGTTCCCTGTGGCAATTCTGTAACTAAAAGAATATTATTTTAAGGAATATTTTTTAGATTTTATTTATTTATTTTTAGACAGAGGGGATGGGAGGGAGAGGTAGAGAAACATCAGTGGGTGGTTGCTTCTCATGTGCCCCCACTGGGAACTGACCCACAACCCAGCCATGTGCCCTGACTGGGAATTGAACTGGTGATCCTTTGGTTCACAGGCCCGTGCTCAATCCACTAAGGCACACCAACCAGGGGCTAAAAAAATAATTTTTAAAGTCGTTTTACATTAAAAACTTCTACTGTCTAAGAGCAGTGCTGAATATGGACTGCCTTATTAAAGATAAAATTTGAAATATTTAAGATTTATTACTATAGGGCATTAAATCCCCACTCACATTTATAATGACCAAAAGCTGGAATATTACTGTGGAAAAGCAAATGCAAATAGTGTTCACTTCTCCAGGGAAGTCATAAGGTTTTCTACATGATGTGCAGTGGATAACAGGTCTTTGGTTTAGCAACTAAGACATAGATTATCTGTCAGCTGCTCACACAGGAGCAGAACAAGGAGGATAACAGTGATGGATGGTACGATAAAGAATGTGAGTCTCAAAAAGAAAGCCTAAGGCTATAGAATGGTTCACTTTTGTACCAATTAGAGAAAGGTGCCCTTTCCCAGTGATTACAGACCCAGCGATGCCTGGCTTGGGGAGCGGACAGTTCTTCTGCACACATTAGAAAATGCTGTCTCTCTCTCTCCAGCTATCATTGTACAATGTACCTTTTGCACACCTATATGCCGTGGCCCCAAACTTACCTTCAAGAACCCCAAGCCCTGTAATGGACGGAAATTCCTTTGACTTCAAGGCATGGAGAAAATAAGTTTCATTCTTAACAGACTCAACTGCCAAAGCTCTCCCTCATTCTAGGAAAGTTGGAGGCAGCCAAGGTTCCATCATATTGGGGCCTATTCCTACTAAATAGTGAGAGGGAAAATCTCCAGAGAGATCTCATAATCAAATTTATAGATTTGTTTTTCAGATGTAAAATATTATTCCTTCATTTTTTAAGCAGTTTTACACAGCACAGATTTCAACTTTACTGAAAGGATATCAATTTATCAGTATGCATGATTTTTCTCTACATGAATATTTATGTAAAATGCTTTGTACTTTTCAAGGGAGGACCTATAACTATAAAAGAAAGCTATAAAAGTTACTATAGTGCTATTAAGTATTTATAAATAATGGCTTCCTTTGCTTATTTAAATTTTGCTTTTGAATATTTATATTAAAAACAGATTATAACTAACCACCACCAAAACTCGGGCTTGACTAAAAATTGGCTAAGAAAACAATCTATTAAGTAGCCTCTGGAATGGAAACACAAGACTAGCATCTGTTCAAACTAAACAGATGCTAGTCTTCTGTTTCCATTCCAGAGGCTACTTGATAGATTGTATCAAGATGGTATTGTTTATAATACCAGAACACCAATTCTGGTATTATAAACAAGTGAAAAAATGATATTTTGCTGCTGAAAATTAATAATCATTTTAGTATTAAGACATTATTTGGTCTTCTAAAAACAAAACAAAACAGTGTTTCATTATAAAGAGAAATTATGCAAACATGTACTCACCCCTATAAACTTTTCCTAAAGTCAAGCTTTTGTTACTTTGAAGTAAAACAAAACACAAATTATTATTGTTTAATGTAAATGGCTATGTTAATGACACTGTAACTTCTTCTTTTTTAACTTTTTATTTATCTTTAGAGGGGAAGGGAAGGAGAGGAGAGAAATATCAATGTATGGTTGCCTCTTGTGCATTCCCTGCTGGAACTGGCCTGCAAAACTCAGGAACGTGCCCTCACGGGGAATTGAACCGCGATCCTCTAGTTCGCAGGCCGGCGCTTAATCCACGGAGCTACACCAGCCAGGGAAATGCCACTGTAACTTCTATGCAAGCCTTTCATGAGCCAAAATGTTGAAGATTCTCTGTAGTGGAATTGAGATTCTGTCAGGAAAGAGGGGGTTCGAATGTGAGTCACCACCTGCTTTGACTTCTGACCCTATTTTTTTAACTGCAGGACTCCCTTAGGTAATAATAAGATCTACCTTCCACGGTTACCAGCATAGAGTTTTCAAGAACACCCACATGTCACAGGGACACAATCATCAGCGTCAAACGAGAAGCCCTGCTGAGCAACACAAGAAGACCAGGCTGTATTCACCCCAACGACACTGTGTGCCCTTCATTGCCCATATTATGAGACTTGTAGAGTTTCAACCAGAAACTGTTAGCGCAGACTTTGCAGAGAAATAGCTCTAAGTCTGTTCCCAATTTCAAATCCCAGTTTCACCACAGATAAGCTATTAGAGACCTTGGGTGAACTACTTAACTTCTCAGTGCCTTAATTTCTGCATATAGACAACAGGGATAATGTAAAGAACCACATCAAAAACTGTTACATTAACTGGAATTCAATAATATATACGAAGTACTTTAAATACTGCCTGGCATATTATACATTCAATAAATGTCAGCCATCATCATCATCATTATTATTACCAATAATGGTTGCTTCTTTATTTCTCCTCTGATCAAGAAATTCCACTTCTGGAAACCCACCCTGGAGAAATAATGCCAAATACAGCAGAAGCACAAAAATACTTATTACATTGCTTCTCGGCCTTTTGGCTAAGATCAACTGTAAAAATCCTTATTACAATGTTATTTACAATGGTGAAAAGTTAGAGGAACCTAAATATATACCAATAAGGAAGCATTCAGCGACTTATAAAATATTCATTCAGTAAAATATTATTCCATCACTAAAAATACATTAGAAATATAATAAAGAATTATGAAGCAAAATGACATTGTGCTTATAGAATTATACAGAGTAAAAAAGGCCAGGATTTAAAATTACATGTACATCATTATAACAATGTAAAATTATATTTAAGATGCATGTAAAAAAAGTTGAGCAAGTAATACACCAAAATCATAACAGAGGACGTAACAGGATAATGAAATTTAGAACAATTTTTATTTTTTTATCTATCATATTACTTTTATAATTTTAAAATTTATTTTAAAATATTTTCAACTTCCTCCAGATTTATTTTATTATTCACTAATTAGAATTATTAAAATAGTTATAAAAGTTAAACTACAAAAGTATGTCATTTAAGTAGATAAACATCAAAATAGAAATTCAGAATAAAACAAATGCTTCAAATATTAACACTTAATATAAAAATATTACTGTTTTAAAAAACTGAGTCCCTAATTAATTATGTGCCTATACTTAAATTGGATAGAGCCTAGGGACCGCTTAGATCTGAGACTGAATGACATACATATTTTTTTACTTTAAAATAAGTGTCAGGGAAATGAAATCATTTAAGAGAAGTGAAGGTGTACTGATTTTTAGTCTTGAAAAAGCTATACACTGCAACAATACCTAAACTTTCCTGGTACCAGAGTAATATAGTAATGAATGCATTTCCTTTGGGTAATCAGATAATGTATACAATGTATACTTTTATTGCTTTAAAAATGTGTCAATTTAGATAAGGTATAACAGACATGGTGTTTTACAAATTGGGGAACCAAATGGCCAAGGAACATTTTATGAATCCCGGAAAATGTCTACATAAAAGGGAGAAAGGAAACAAACTCAGAGCCAAACTCACTATTGTCCAAAGGTCCTCTTCCATCCTACTGCTCTCACTCATTTTGATGGTGCCACCCTGACGGCAGTCTCACCACTTCAGAGGTCTCTCATTCATCCTTTCCCTTGCTTTCAGCAATGGCCCACACCCCTGAGTTGTATCTTTACTGGTTTGGCCCAGGCTTCCCAATATACCTCTCCCCCTTTCTATCTTGTTCATGCACATCAATCCTCTACGCAGGTTGGAAGAGCAGGATTACTGAAGCATGGGTCTTACGCCATTCCTCTGCTCAAAAGTACCCAATGGCTCTCCAGTATCTACAGCACAAGCTCAGACCCCTCGGCGTGGCTTTCAACACTGGCACTGACAGCAGTGCCAGCAGCATCTTCCAATCCTCACCAACGTGCACTGTCAACTCCAGGCCAAGGGTCCTCAGCTGGGCCCAGCACTCTGGTATAGCTTGTCATTGTAACTATGTCAAAGTCTGTGACCAATCATGGCTCAAGTACCAAAACTTGTAAATTATTTACTGTTTAAACTAAGCTAAAAAAGAATTCAAGTTTATTCCTATAATGTGTTCTCATTTACCTGCATTAGAAATGGGGTGAAGTTTCTGCAAGAACACTGGGAACTGCCTGTAACTCTGGGTTCCCCGTGGAGATGTATTACGCGTGAAATCTTATCTGTCATGTGAGTCGTGGTGGAAAGCTGTTCCAAACCAGGGCTTCTCAAGCCGTGGCATCACGAGAGGTACCTCCCACCTGTGCAGGAAGCAAGGAGCCTGCCTTGCTTCAAATTATGGCCAACAACTGAATCTTAAAAACCTTCTTTCTGCTCATAAAAAGCAAGAGGAGGGTGAGATGACAGAGGGACTCTTGAAGCAACCACAGTCTAGGAGAAGAATCTTTTCAGAACCCATCTATTCCATCAAGATGAAGACAGCGTCTAGTAAGCTGGAGGCCAAGAATTTCATCGTATGGATTTTCCACTACCGTGCTGATACAAAGTTTCTTTTTAAAATGATATACTTAACTTAAAAAAATAGTCAATCTAGAAAATAATATTAAGTATATCAAAACCTAGAGAGTACTCACCAAATCTGGAAAAACATAATGAATGGACTTCTAAAATGACAGCTGGGTAGAGCCTGCTCCAGACGAATGGCACTGCCTGCCTTTCTTCCACCTGTACCTGCATTTCACTCCCTCTGCACTATTTTCACGCTTCTTCCACCCGTGATGTCATGTTTTCATCCTCCTTCTACCCAATCTCTGTCTATTGAAATGTCAGGACATAATCAAATGTCAGTTCCCCTCAAAACCATGCAAGGCTCCCCATGCCCCCTGAGTCAGGCCATCACCCTCTTGGGAGTGGTCCAACTGAGGCTGGTAGTTCTGCTATTTTTAAAAAGCTCATCTCTTCAAGTAGATGGGATGCTCCTGGAGGGCAGAGAATGCACTGATTCATCTTTGGGTATCACAGAGAACATAACATTGCTTTCCACCTGTAGCAGAGCACACAAAAAATGTTGGTTTAATTGAACTGAATTCCTAAACACTCTCTTCAGAACATACACCAAGGTCAGCAGTCAGAACCCCACATTCGCCTACAAAGGAAGGTCTTAAGCACAGGACAGGGTGAATTATGAAGGGAGAGGCACACCCCCCCCCCTTTTGTCAGAAATGTTAATGTGCCATTTTAAACCAAAATAATGCGAATTTTCTCTTAAACCATAAAGCATTTGTCCACACTAAATCCATAGGCCTCTTGTGCATCAGTAATATGGGAGCCCAACATTTACTAGCAACAGCTGGGATGTCTGTAAAGCAGATCATTCATCGTGTCATTCATAATTTATGTATTCAGAACCATCTCGGATTTCAGAAAGGATCCGGCAAAACTTATACAAATACATATAACAGAGCAAGATAAAATGGCATATGTAAGACGAGAAAGACAGAAATGGGATGAAGGAGAACTGAATGTAGGAAAGATAAGCTGTCCTGGGAGTAAAATTCAGGTCCCAAATTAATGTTCTCTGTAAAATTTTGCACATTTGCTAGTGGTAGGCCAGAGTTTTGGTTCTAACACTTCTAGCAGCCAACATTTATTGGCTAGACACAAAATGATCCAATCAGTTACATGATTCGGTATCCTTAAGATAAAAACGAAAAGCTATCAGAGAACTCTCTCTCCCTTGGTCCTCATAAAGAGAATGTACACCCTAACAAAAAAGTCCTGAACAATACCCTTCATCTGATTTGTCAGAGAGCTTTGGAAGACCATCCCTCAGAACAGCCTTCGCTGGCCAATGAGAGCACACAAGTCAATGCACGCAAGTGATGGAGAGGAAGGTGACCACACCAAGGGGTCCCAGCACACAGCTCCCTGCAGGACTAAGTTTATCAGAAACAGATTTTATTCTCTCTAGATGAACCTAAAATCCAGAGGCATCCACTTATCTTGGAAATTATAAATAAAATTTGATTCACACGACCCTTTTTCTGGGGGATACGTCCGTAGTTTCACCACATCCTTGAAGAGAAGCATGACTCAAGGAATGTTAAGAAACACTGATCTAAAAAAAACTGGACTATACAGATCCTTCAGGCAACCCTTCATAAACAGCTCCTCTTCTGAGCTTCTGAGACGTGCTGCGTCTCCAGACTGTAGCCCCAGACAAGGCATCTGAAGTACAGCTTCTCTCTGGTGTGAAGTGTGCAACTCTAAGCCTAACCACTGGCCACATTGTTTGCCAGCCATGTAATACAATAATGTATGAGCTTTTATACAGTGACGCCTATAAACATATGGAATACATAACAATCCGCTCTTCTAGATGGGTTCAGCCATGAACAGTGACAATGTTGCTTCAAAGAATTGGTGATATTTCTTTAAATAATATAAAAAGTAAAAATAAAGCAAAAACCCACCTTTGCCTGTGAATAAAAATTACAGGTAAGCATAAAAAAAATCTTAATAGATAAATATATGCTTTAATAAAATAAACTTTCCACATCATTTGACACAATCTGAGCTTTTTTAACCTCTTTATTGTTTTAATCTTTTGTTATACAGCAAAACAAGCACTGTCATAGCTTTACACACACACACACACACACACACACACACAGAGTTAACCATCTACCCACAGTATCGGGGTTAGAATGTCTCAAGATCCTAAGGGCATCCAATGAGAAAGCTGGCCTTCAGGCCATCAAGATAAGGCTCTTTAAGATCTCATCCATCCAGAAGTCACTGCCATCCAGAGTCTGGTCCTTGGCATAACAAGGCCAGAGATGTCTGTCAAAAACACAGTTGAACAGACTCAAGAGAAGTAACTCATGCGAACCCAAATCATAAGAGGTTGAAGCACCAATCAGAACACCAATTTATTCATTAATGATAGTGAATATTCTTTTTCACGAATCAGAAAATTTGCACCTGAAGCCAGGGTGCTGCTTTCCCAATGCTAAGATACCTGAAATCCTGATTAAGTAGTCAGTTCACCAGAAGTTAGAATACGGGGAGAAGGAGTTTGGGGGATAGCTAGTGAACTATACATATCCAACATACACCTTTCTAGTCATCGACATTGTGGTTTTCACATGTATAGCCTCTTCTCACTTGGAATGTTGCTGCCCTAACACTGCAGACTTCTTGGTCTCTAAGTTTCCTTCTTCCATATCCTTCTCTCCATCCGTGTCCCTCCAACACCGATAGCGTATAAGATAGGGTATAATGCAGTTGATGAGGGTACAGCTTATATGCACTATCATTCTTTTTCAGATTAAAAACTCCCAGATGAAGCTGCTGAAGCAATTTGCCCAAGGTCACAACTCATAAGTCTGAGCAGAGATTCAAAGCTAGATGTCAAGCCAAAGCCTAGGCTTTTAACCTTGCAGTAAATGATGCCTTCAATGTATCCTTCCTGGACCTCCCACCTCCAAGCCTGATTTCAATGCCCCTCCTCAGTGTTTCCATATCACCCTAAGCATAGCATGACTATAGTTTTTGGCATACAAGTCTGTGTCTAGCACTACACTGAAACTGTTTGAGGATGAGAGTCAGGTCTCATTCACCTACTTAGTATCCCAAGTGTGCTATCTGCCTTTCTGGGTAAACATACAAACTAATTTGTGCAGTGGTTCAATATAAAAATCACCAAACTGAATGCCTTAAACTAGCCATGTGGCGTTAGGAAGATCACAACTTCTACAGCCATTTACAAATATCTCATCTGAAAGTGGGATGAAATGGACGTACAAGTTGGCTTAGGTCCCTTTTGGATCTAAAAAGCACTACCGTTGGAGAGGGGCCCTCCCTGGTTTTTTTATAGCCTATCTTATTAGTTCAAATTATTAGAAATAAAATTAAACTCCCCAGTTGTCTTCTGTAGCACTCCGCAGACAGGAGACACACAAATAGAAGAGTTCAGAAAAAGCGATCTCTTTTCTGCAAGAAGATAAGTCTATCCCAAAATCAAACAGTGGCACCCTCCTCTGGTGAATGTTAAAGGAGCTAAACAACACAAAAGACAACATTTACATGGTGGGATTTTCTTTGAATGAAAGAAAATGTAAGAGAGAAATTATCTATTATTTAAATTATAAATAATTCCTTTTTATAACTCCTTTTTTTGCCCCAAAACAATGCCAAAATGATGAACTGGCTACATACAGTAGGAAATTACAGATAAAACAATTTTTTAACAGGGCTGATAATATTATTTTACAAACATCAGGCTTTTTAACATAAGGCACAATAGAAAGCATTCTGTAGTTTTGCTAACAATAATCATCTTCTCTGTTATTTAAAAATTTAATGAAAAGCCCTGTGCATGTAAAACACTGCTGACTAAATAAAAGCATTTATCAAAACACAAACAGAGGGAAGACAAAGTAAAGAGACACAGGCAGAAGATTGTCATCTACAAGCCAAAATTAATTTTTTAAAAAAAAAATTTAAAATAAATAAATAAATAAAAGCACTCGTCTGGTCCTTTTTCTGGATTTCCAGTCCATTTACCAGAAGCCAGTACTGGAAATTTTTCAACCTGAAATCTCTTTGGGTCTGCAACTTTCAGGTTTTAAAATATCAACTTATAAGCAAATTTACACATGCAGAATAAAACATGACAATACAGCACACCAGACAGGCATAAGCCAAAGTTTCACAACATTAACATTACATCCAGACCTCTAAATCAAAAACAAAGCTGTGCTTTCTAAGATCAAGAGCAGATTATCCTCTGCCAACAACTTTAACATTAAAATTTATAATAAATATAAGCTTTATAAATGAGTTATAATAGTATAGAACATAAAATAAAGATACAAGCATTCTGACTCATGGCAAGAAAAATCAGTCATTATACTGGCAACGATGTCATTCAGGTACATTTTTACCCACATATATAGCGTCTCTTTCCTCAGTTCACCTCACATCTTTCATCTACCCTGCGACCAAGGGGAAAGGAACCCATACTACACAGGAAGTTACAAATTCACAACCAGTGAGAAACCTTCACTTTGAAAGGCAGAACATAGAAAGCGTTAGAGTGAATGGGAAACAGCAAAAACTGATTTCAGTTCTACCAAATAGATTTTCCAACTAAGTTTGTCATTCCTAGCAAAGTTGCTTCTATAAGGCAGGCAGATACAGTATCTTGAAAAGATCAGCAGAGGAGTAGGTGAAGTGGCTTTGTATCAAAGACAGAAGGCAAATAACTAGTTGAAAGCTTTCTCAATATTCACCCAAAACAAATGCCAAAAAACATGTAAAGATGAAAAAGAATGACCTCACCTACAGCCCACCCAGAGACCAGAAGGGCCAAGAAGAGCATTGGTGGAAAGTTGGATGGGAGCATGGATTATGAGGGCAGGGAGAATAATGGAGGAATGGCGAAGGAGGCAAGAAAGATGTAAGAAATTATACTGCCAAAAAAAAAAAAAGAGTATGCAACAATGAAATTATATTACAAACTGCCAAATTGAGAAAGATGGGGTAGCTGGCCCGATGCTCTTTGGAGCCACATTTGCCACTCACTTCTCCTGGGTCGATGCCCAAGGACCAAAGCCAATCCTCCCCGGACCTCCAGGAAATCTGAGCCCCAGCGCGCAATCAGGGTGCCGCAGAAAGGAGGGAGATGGCCCTCAACCGGCCCTCTAACTTCATCACATGAACCCCAAATGACAGATTTTAGAAGCCGGGAGACGTCTGCGCCCCACTCCGGCCAGGGCGCAGGAGATCTGGGCATCACAGCCTCTGCGGGCATCGCCACCTCTGCAAAGGCCACAGGCATCTCGGGTCCCGTGAGGCGATCCTGCTAAATGCAGGCGGCCAGAGAGGCGCTGCTGTCAACCGGCCCGATTGCACTTGTAAAGTTAATGGAGTTGGCAAGAAGCGCGGGGCTCTACCCCAGATTCCTCCTTAGGGCGAAAGCGATGGGAAGGAGTCACTGCTTCCTTCATCCTCCCTGGGCTCTCTCTCACTAACTAGGTTCTGCATTTTACATCTCTTTCCCCTAATGAGAATCAAAGATATTTTTTGACTTCTTTGTGCCTACCTCGATCTCAAACCTTAGAACAGGGGCGCTGAGATCCCGGGCCAAAGGTCAGCATAGAAACCATTAACTCTCCCCGCAAAACTAGCAGAGTCATTTGCTGGGTTCAGGCCTTGAGAAACATCGTAAATCATGAAGCACGAAATAAGCTATGGATGATCCTCCCTTCCCCAAAACGGACCCTCAGTCCCAAGAAGTCTGGATCCAGCAGTGTTTTGTTTTCGGTGGGGTGGAAGGGGGCGGGCAACTTGGAACTAGTGCCTTTGCCCAGCCCGGCACCAGGTCAACACCACGCCCCTCGCACTCAAGTCCTACCACCTCCACCACCACCCCCCCACCCCGGCCCCGGCACACAACGTCCGGTTGGCTCACGAAGACGCACACACAACTCCTACCTCGCCTCCGTGTCCGTCGAAGATACCGAAGATGGACGGGTGCGTCTTGTTGGCTAGGTCCGTAAGAACTTCGAATCGGTCCTCCATGTGGTCTCTCCGGCCCTGGATGGAATACACAGCCACGTTGTGGCTCTTGAACTCCCAGGTCTTGGAAAACTCGGCCTCCAGGACATCGAGCCCCCCGAGCCGATCATTCTGCATGATCTCGGCGACCTTGCCCTTCACCATCTTCACAGCGTCCCGGCTAGACTTCACGATAGTCTTCACCTCGTCGGTGTGGAAGAAGTAACTCCACAGTGCCAAGCTGATACACAGCAGGAAGAGCGTCTCGGGTCTCAGCAAGAAGTAGCGCATGATGCGACCCAGCAGAGACAGCAAAGTCATTGTATCCTCTATCATTTATTATCGCTAGAGCCCCAACCACCAGCAGCTATGCGCGCCCCGAAGGCTTCTCGGGTCCCGAAGCAATGCGGGGACGGTCCGAGGGAAGGGAGGCGGAGCAGCAGCAGAGGGTGGGGGAAGGAGGATCGCTGAGCCGGGCGGGAGACGGTTCAGCACGCTGCTCCGATTCCGCACAGCGAACAGAGGCAGTTTTCCTTTTGTCTCCGGGCCTCCGCGACCCCGAGGCCCGCGCCCTGCGCACCGGTGACTATGCCCGCCACCCGCGCCGCCTCCCCTCCCTTGAGCCCCTTTGTGAGGCGGCGGCGGCCGAGACAGCGGCGGTGGCAGCAGCAGCCGCTGGTGTCTGGGCTGGGCGAGAGGAATCAAGTTAAAGTTGTGCCGGGCGGGTCTGCCACGGTGGGCGGGAGAGTTCGGGGGCGCCGGCGCCCGCGCGGCCCCTTCGTGGGTGCCCCCTCACTGCTCCGGGGTGCGATCACCAGGTGAGGAGGCGCGGGGCACAAGAGCTCGGCGGGATGCAGGTCCCCGCGGTCGCCGCCGCCGCAGGGGAGCGCAGAGCCGGCGGAGTGCTCCGATTCCTTCAGACACCCCGGGGGACCCAAGAGAATAAAGTTTTGCGGGAGCCTGAACAGAGGTGGAGGTACTCTGAGCCCAGCGACGCAGCAGAATCGGCGGAGAGCCGCAGGCAGCCGGCCCGGCTCCGCCTGTCTCTCGCCAGCACCTCCCTGCTCAGCTCGGCTCCGCTCGGCTCCGCTCGCGCGCTCTCACCCAGCCTCCCAGCTCGCGCTCGCCCCGCCCCGCACGCGCTCGCCCCGCCCCGGGACTCGGGGCAGCCTTGTGCTGGCCAAATTGTCAAAGGCTGGGGACGCTCAGCGGCAGCTGGCGGGCCTGCAACCCCGGGCGGTCCAGGCGAACGGAGGGGGAAGAAAAGGGGCGCGTCCGTTGCCTAGCTAGAGTGGATGGCTGTTCCTCCCTCCAGTGCGCGCTCCCAGAACAATGTACTCCTGACCGTGGTTGAGTGAACGTTGGTTTCCCGGGAGCCACTACTGCGGGCTGAAAAGCAGAGAGCCGCACGTGAGCGTACCCCCCTCCGGCAGACGGCACAATAGTGCGGTCCTCACCTCACCAGGCTTAAGGCAAGCGAGAAGGGACCCACTTCTCCCGGCTCGCAAAGCGGAGCGGAGGGTAGCGGACCTTTCGTGTTGTGTGACAGTGGCCTGCCTGATCTCCCGAGAAGGGAAGAGGATCCTGCGGCCTTCTCCAGACGAGAAAAGACCCTCCGGAGAACGCAGGATGTGAAGACTCTGAGTCTCACAAGGAAATGCGTCCCGATGATAACCGTGGGGGGGGCGAGAGTGCGCTGGCCGCTCTGCGAGCGGCCGGGGTCCCGAGAGCGGAAGACTTAGCTGCGAAGGCGTTGCATAATCACAACCCTTCCACGGAGAGGAACCTAAGGGAGCCGCGGGGCGCCACTGGCCCTGCCACGGGGCGAGGGCTTTGGCTCTGCTGTTCGGTTTGAAGGTACCTTTGAAGCTCCGAACTCGCGGCCTCCTACCACTTCCTTATCTTCGCAGAAGGTGAAGCGGGAGCCGGAGTCCTTCAATAAGCAGAAGTGAACGGCCGCGGAGAACAGAAGCCATCAGGATAACTTGTTGAAATATGGGCGGGTGTCAGTGGACTCGAAGATGTTGGGGAAAGAAGAGAACAATGTGCGAATCAGCTTAGAAACGAAAACAAGTGAGCTTTAAAGGAAGATTCACTCTCATTACCCCTGTCCAGGAAGAAGAGTGCTGATTTGCGCCTTCCGGTCCGCCGGACTGGCCAGTACAGGCTGCCCAAGCACTCCTGCCTTGGTATGACCCCGACTACGTTTTAAAAAAATAAAAAAGAGTAAAATACTGGAAGGAAATACACCCAAAACTACATGATGGTTAACTACAGTAGTAAATTATATATGATTTTCATTTTCTGCTTTGGACTTTTGTCTGTTTTCTACAACCTTTTCAAAGTTTTACAAAAGACATAGATTGCCATCATAACCAGAAAAAAAAAACACTTTGACATTTAAATGGCATATACAATATGATCTCAATTACATAAACATGCATAGAAAAACAGGGAGATAATATGAAGAAGCGTTAACAGTATGCTATTTTTGAAAACTAAGACAGGAATCCTGTTCTGCTTTGCACTTTTCGGTATTTTGCACCTGATAAATGGAGAAACAGTTTCGAAGTAAATTAGGTCGTTCTTCCCAAAACTCCTAAGTCATGACGTTCAAAAATTAGATATTGGGCTCAAAAGCCCTTAAGAACTATAAAGCAAACGTAATGCATTAGTCTTATTATGAAGTTGAGTTTACAATGTTTCTTACTGTAATTTAGCAAATGGCTTTTGGGTGCATTATCGGCCTCTCTGTACATGAATCTTTTTGTCTGTGGCAAAAACAACTTGCAGATAACCTGATCGAGATTCCAGAACTACAAGTCAAACTAGCCCCTGGAACAGAAGTATAATGCCAAACCTAGAGGCCCAGTCAGCCTGTCCACAATATTATTGTGTTGATGATAACAGCAGCTACTCCTGAGAGGCATGATTTCCATTTCCACAAGACCTATATAAAAAAGAGAAAAGACCTTACTGGTCTCTCTGGAGGTTAAACAGCAAAAGGAGGGCTTGACTTAATTAATAAATCTAGATATCCTAAGGATTCTGTGGAGACATTCTTTGATATTTACATCTAAGTAGTTCATTTGTATGAAAATCAATAGAATGATTTTTGAGCAGAGCCTGTAGGCATTTGCTTATTTCATGTAATTTACATAGTAATTTTAATGACCTAAATAAGTTTTGGGTATAGTTTACTGTGAATTTTAATATATTTGAGAAATAAAAAAAGACCTTACTCTAATGACAAACTAACATTTGCATATTCCTTGGTATTATAAAGGTTTTTCATGTATATCAACTTAATTCTATTCTCATGATAAGCCTATGAGGAGCATAGAGGAGCTATTGTCTCTGTTTATAAATATGAGGTCATTAAGGCACAAAGATGTTAAATGAATATCACAATTCAGCAAATAAGTTGGGAACTCAAGCTCGGTTCTGACCACCAATTCAGTATTCTAACATCCACCCATTGCCAGCTGATACTGAGATGATCATTTTTAATACTTCTGTAGTACTAACTTTTCAGTAGATTTCTGTTACAGAAATCTCAAAAAAGAATACAAGAGATATTCCACAATTCTGACTTTAGCCTTTGGGACAAGCACTATATGTATTTATCTCACCATTGAGAATGTTTTGTGATGTAGAAGACAAGTCCAAGTTAACTATCCTTCATCTCTTCATAAAAGCCTAAAAGATCTGTTCCTAAAGTAAAATAGTATCTGAATTTCACAGGGAAGAAAAGAGTACTGTAGAATGTACATTGTGTAAATATTTTACCATTACAAGTGATGTGGTAATAAACAGAGAGCTAATTGCAATCCTAGGTTTTCATGAGATACGATAATAGTTACCAGGTAATTAACCATTTTCAATTATGCAATTAACTCACACCAGCCTTGCAAGTATATAAAGACATAAAATATAGCTTTTAAAAATAAATTCTCAGAAGAAACTTTCAGAATTGTAACTTTTAGGTTTAAGAAATCTTTAAAACAGGGTATGATAACAAATCTATTTTCAAGTATAATGTCCCATGATGTCCTCATTTCTTTTTTGGCTTTTCCACTTTTTACAAAGTTGTAAAAATCAAATGTAAAGTGACTTATCAGCTGCAACTCTTGATGAATGTAATAAAAATCCCCTCAA
The DNA here is from genome assembly GCA_004027735.1 of Carollia perspicillata. NCBI lineage: Eukaryota > Metazoa > Chordata > Mammalia > Chiroptera > Phyllostomidae > Carollia > Carollia perspicillata. Next base: position 34,578 of record PVKM010004413.1, read on the forward strand.
ATTTTATATAAGCCTTTTACACATAGAAATTCTATGCATATTTTTTAATTTCCCAATTATCAGTTTAATTTATATTCTTAAATAATTCCTTCCATCTGCCTATAAATACGAATATTCCATATATATTATATATACCTTGTATGTGTATAACCTTTAAAACTATAGCACAAAAGAGTGTATCAAAGTATTTTTAGGAAGCACAACAACCCTAAGTACTGCACTCATGAACCCACTATCCAACCTAAAAACTGGGCTGTGACCAATCTTTGTACCAGCCTAGGAATTCTTTTGCCATCCCACCTCCCTGCCTATACACCACAGGTAGCTCTAACCTGAATTCTATGTTCTACCTTTCTCTTGTCTAAAAAAGTACTGTCATCATGTGTCTACATCGTTAGGTTTTCAGTTGGCAAAAAAATTCATTCGTTTTTTTCTGTAAGATGACTCTAGTAGCACTCAGTTGTCTTTAACTTCATTTGAAACAATTTGGTTAGATTAGATTGTATTGTGATGGCTCATATCTGTGAGCATTTTTTTAAAAAATCAAAATTGATGAATTTTTGTGTACCATGTTAATATTGAAGACAGAAGAAAATGCACATTTTCAGCATATGTTTTATAATTTCAAGAAAAGTAAAAACCCAACAGATGCAAATAAAAAGATTTGTGCAGTGTATGGAGATGATGATGTGACTGATCAAATATGAACATGTCAAAAGTGGTTTGTGAAGTTTTGTGCTGGAGATTTCTTGCTGGACAATGCTCCAAGGTGGAACACACCAGTTGAAGTTAATAGCAATAAAATCAAGACATTAATTGAGAACAATCAATGTTACACCACGCGGGAGATAGCCAACATAATCAAAATATCCAAATCAATAAGGTTATTGGCAAAAATGAAAACTCTGTCTTTTATTTTAGGAAAAAAAACTAAATGGACTTTTTTGACCAACCCAATATTTTTTAATTTTGCTTGGTTGTGAGCTTTTTAAAAAGAATGTCTTGCTGTATATAGTTCTGTGCAACTCATTTTTTCACTCAATATTACAATAAGTGAAATATTTCTAGATCCTTCCATATTGTTACATATAATTCAATCCTTTTCACTGCTATATAATATCCCATGTATCACTATTCCATATGTGTTTATCTTCCTTCTATGGACAGTTATGCCACTTTTTGCTATCATGATAAGTGATTTAGTGAATTATTTTTGTTCTATCTCTTGGTGCATATACGCAAAAATTTCCCTAGAGAATATATCCAGGAGTGAAATTACTACATATTTGGGAATAAAAGTATCTAATGTTACAATTAGGGCCAAATGGTTTTGAAAATACATCGTTCCCATTTATACTCCCAAATGTGATCAAAGCACCTTAATATAAGAGACCATTACTATAAATTTTATCTTAAAAGTGATCTTCAATATGGATTCTTTTGCTAAATGGTTAACCATAATCATGACTATTAAACCATATTAAATCTTCAGTGCTTAAACCATATTAAATCTTCAGTGCTCATAAAGTATTTTTAGAAGTAACACTTTTTAATGTTATTTATTTATTTTTAGAGAGAGGGGAAGGGAGGGAGAAAAACAGGGAGAGAAACATTAACATAGGGTTGCCTCTCACACCTCCTCTACTGGGGACCTGGCCCACAACCCAGGCACGTGCCCTGACAGGGAATTGAATTGGAGACCCTTCGGTTTGCAGGCTGGCATTCAATCCACTGGGCCACACCAGCCAGGGCATTTTTAGATGTAAAATTTAATAATAAATCTTCTGTTTTAAATACCCCTTAAATGCAAATGAATCTTTTAGCCGTTAAGCTAAGAAAATTAATTCATTATTTTATATGATAGTATACCAATCTATTTTAATTTTTAGCATCCCAGCTGTTGTGGCAAATGGAGAACTAATGTGACAAATACCAATCATGTAAGGGTATAATATGATTTCATTTTACTGGACTCCAAAACAACAAAGTCCTTTCCTAACAATTCAAGTTTTTATATAAATTACAAAGATATATGAAGAATACTTCTTTTCTGAATAAAATTTTTATACCATTGCACCAACTCTGTTTACATAAACCTTACTTATCCTAAGAACCCTTCATCTAATTGCCCTAGGCTTTTCTCTGATAATCTTCGAACAAGCTTCCTAAAGTATATTAATCTAAAGCACTACCTAAATTGCTTCATCCTAATTAACACATCAACATTCTAATTTATAATATGATGCATTGTGAATAGTTGGATAACCATTTTTTAATGAATCTGATGCTGACAAGCAATAGCATGGGTGAAATAAAATTTTGTCTCTCTCCCTATAGGAAGTAGTGATATTTTTTTTCTTTAGAGCTATACAAAAAGAAAAAAAAAATGACAGCCTGGAAAACACAACTAATATTTGGTAGTCTGGCAGAACAGTAAGAACAGGGTCCTTGAGAAGTTGGAGTTAGCCCGTACTTGATATCCATGTGTGTTACACCGAGGTACACTCATGGTAATATTTCATTCTTATACCCAAATTCTCCTGGTGACTTCTCTGAGTGCTCTGAGAATAATTTGGATTCCCTTCAGTTTTCCTGTGTTCCCCAAATTATTTCTGTTGAAAACATTTGTTTTATGTTGGGGGAACTGGTAGAAAGACTAAATTAGAGAATCTGAGTAATCTAAAGATAAGATTATTCACCAGACCCTTCTGTTTTTACCCTCTTGGTGGGGTGCCTGGTAAGCCTAACACGAAAGCAGTCATGCAGGATATAATTTGGGGATTGATTCCTATGCATGACGCTTCAGGTAATGATTGTTATGTTAAGATAATTCCATGACCTGAGAAAATGTAGAGGTAAAGGCAGGACACAGGTAGCATTTGCACAGCACTTGGACTTCCTCTTCCCCAGCTCTTCAACTGCCTCAGGAGTCGCCAACATGCACTCATTGCTCCCTGGGCCCAAGTTGCCTATAATTTCGTACGCTATGGCCACAAGCCTTAGTTAACTACCACATTGCAGACCCCCATGTCTATCCTAGATATGGAGAACATTCTTTGTACCATGTGTGGCCCTGGAACTCCCAGAGGTTAACCAGATGGACTAAATACTGAAGTTAAATATAATCTCTAAGATTCCAAACGACCGGAGAGTAACCAATTAACAAATATGTATTTCATTGAATTCTAATTAATGGTCTTTCCTTCTTCCCAATTTTTTTCTTGGCCATGAATTATCATTCTAGTTTTGACCCTCCTGTATCTAGCTGCCTGAAAACTTCTTAGTTACCTTGTTTTTCTCCTTATTACACAACTCTTCTAATAACTTTTAACCAGTGATGGTAAATGTTTAACCACTTGTTCTGGGGAATGGGTAAGAGAGTAACCTAAATCTGTAGTGTGTGCCAATTTCTATAGGATAAATACTCCCATCATGGCTGATTTCAAGGAGTTGATCATAGCACAGCATAATATAAGTCATTTTATATAGTATTTCAATCACATAGTACTATACAGTATGTCAGTTATACAGACTCAATGTACATAAATAACTCTGAGTACATAAATAATATTAAAACACAGTGAAATAAGTAGGAAGTGATGAGTTTTTAATGTTTATTACCTTGTTTTTAATATAGTTTATTTAATTATCAGTTCATATGTGCCTGTGTTTAACAACAGGCTGGCAAGACTCTTTTTGCTGAAGGCCCTAGATATTGTCTATTGGGTCTCAATGGCCATCTCTACCACCTTCTAAATATCCCCCAAACATGAGAAATGGAAGAATAATAGCTATCTTTCCCAGAATTCTTTGCAGCTGGAATTTTGGATGTAATTTAGGTTCCCCGATGAGATGACCTTGCTGTAGCTATTCTGTCCAATGGTCAAGCTCTAGTAAGTTGGATGTTTGGGAGATGGATTCCAGGTTCTCCCTTCTAGTCTCTGGCTTTGTGCAAATAGGGCAGCTGCCTAATGACAGCCCCTTGACTTCAGCTATGTAGAGACTTACAATGCATTTGTAATTATCTAATCCCCTATATTAAATACCTGTCTTCTTGAAGTACCTAGAGTGTTTTTTTTTCTTCTTGCACTGAATTCTGAAAAAACATGTATCCTTAGCTGTTGCTTATTTCCTTCATGTGACGTCAAAAGGAAACATTAAAATATTCACCAACACTGGTCCAGTTAGTCTGTTTGCCTAAACGTTTTTCTCGTTCTAAATTTTCTCTAATAGTACTTTACATTTCATTCACCTCCTAAGATTATTTTGTGGCATTAAGCAAATACTATTCATTATAATTTTTCATTAGATCTAGTGAAAAGAACTAAGGAAATGAATGTTCAGTTAAGTGGCAAGAAAGAATAGTAGCTCCTTGTTATTATTACTATTTTTTATACCATGGGAGCTCTAATGGTGAAGAATTTCTAGTCATTTTCTGTTTGTTTTTTATTTATATCTCTTCTTAAGTCTATTGGAATGGAGCCACATTTCAGAAAAAGTAAAAACAATTTTTTTTTCTTTTAAGACTACCTAAAGGAAGGAACTCTGGACTTTTCTTTGTGAGCCTATTACAGTGTTTAACCATTTCCCTTAGAAAATATTCCTTAGAACTAACCTAAATCTCTGTTTCTGCATTTGCTTGTTTTTAGTGTGGCCATGAGAGTGGGGAGAGAGGGGAATTAGTAATGAGAAGCATATTACTCTGAGATAGAACCTAGTTTTCACTTGTTTCCTATTATATTTTTTGTCTTATCCTCAAGACTTTATCCTTTTCTTCAGGTCTCTCTTTCAGTCATTTTTGTTTTGTTTTTCCAGTTCTATACAGCAAACCCTTAGCACATCTCCTGGCCAGATTTTCCTAACCACAGAACAAATTTTGCTACTGAAGCAAGTCTTCTGTTTTAAAAAAATCATGTGAAGTGTTGCCGGTTCAATTCCCAGTCAGGGCCATGCCTGCATTGCAGGTCAGGTCCCCAGTAGGGGGCACATGAGAGGCAACCACACATTGATGTTTCACTCCTCCTCTTTCTCCCTCCCTTCCCCTCTCTCTAAAAATAAATAAAATCTTTTTTAAAAAGACTGACTAAAAAATAAATTGATTTAAAAAATTATGTAATTATCTTACGGACAAACACTTTTAGACATTTTTCCATATATTTTCTTGGCTTTCCATCTCTCTCACTTCCTTTTCCTTTACTTGATAATGCATTTCTTCAGTTATTATCATCTGTACAATCTAATGGTAGACACTATGAAGGCTCATTCTGTTTTACTGTCTCTGACAATATTTAGAGAATAACAAGATCTCTGAAGCAATGCAATATAAAGATGTCTATGGATGGACAATTAAATGTTTTATTTCCTTGTTCACCTTGCAGAGTAATTTACTGATTTGTTTTATTTTAACCAATGGAAACAACCAAAGCCAATAAATTTGAACTGAAGATAATTTATTGAACTATCTGAAATAACCCAAAAATGAATAACCTAATTTTTGAGTAGTTCGCCTCTGGGTGAAGATATATAGTAGAGGGTGGATGTGAGACTATAGAAATAGGAGCAAAGCAGAATTTTTTTTAGCAAAGTAAACTCAACTATTAGGGGGAAAATGACACAATTTTGATTTTAAAGTAAAAAAGTTTTAAAATAGAGAAGAAGTGAGAAATAAGGCATATTATAATAAGTGTTAAACTTTCTCAAGAGTTGGTCGAATGACCTTTTCTCTAGCTTCATCTTGTCACCCTAGAAGTTTCCAACCATGATGAATACATCAGTCGCCATCTGTTATGGACTGATTCACCAGACTCACATGTTGAAGCCTTAACGGTCTGGTACTTGAGTTTGGAGATGGGGCCCTTCAGGAAGTTAGTAAGGTTAAACAAGGTCATAATATGGCATCCAATAGGATTGGTATCCTTATAAGGAAAGACATCAGAGCAGGAACTCTCTCACATGGTCTCTTTCTCTCTCTCCCTACACAGACACACACACAGCAAAAAGGTGGCCATCTGCACACTAGGAAGAGAACACTCACCAGAAACTGAATCAGTCAACCTCAGTCTTGACCCTTGATCTTGGACTTCTAGCCCCCAAAACTGTAAAAAAATAATATTTGTTGTTTGAGCCACAGTCTATGATATTTTATTTATTTTTATTTTACATTATAGTTGACATACAATATTACATTAGTTTCAGGTGTACAATGTAGTTACTAGACATTTGTATAACTTGCAAAGTGACCACCCCAATAAGTCTAGTACCCATCTGATACCATACATAGCAATCTGTGACAGTTGGAGCAGACTAATACAGATTTTAGTAGCATGAAGTGAGTATTGCTATAACAAACATCTAAAAATAGGAAAATGACTTTGGAACTGGGTGATGGGTAGAGGCTGGAGAGTTTGGGGTGCATCCTAGCAAAGTCTAGATCTCCTTAAAGGGACTGTTGGTAGAAATAAGAATAGTAGGTGTTCTTGGTGAGAGCTCAGAAATGAAAGAGCCTCTATTATTTTAGAAAATGCCCACATATATCATCATGAACAGAATGTTGATAGGAATATGAATGTTATGCATGAAAAGGGGCCACATACTAAACCTGATAAGCTCAGGGGAGGTCTGCACGGTTGGCCTTAAAAACTCACAAAATGAAAATCTGAACATTCAAATTTCTCACTAAAAGAAGGTCATGGCGAGTAGTCAAATCCTAGGACTACAGCTTCCTTGACAAAAGTCTATCTTTACCTTAAGTGAGCCTGTGGATTGTCTTTTTGTATCAAAGATAACACACCTTTGAAACATCAGGGTCATCTGCTCTTCCAGACCACTCAGGGCACAACCGCTGGCACCAGGCAGAAACCACAGGACCCCTCACTGGCATCTTGTTGCCCACATACCACTCTGTGTGCTGTGTTAACTATCCTATACCCACCAATATAACAGAAATACGTGTCTCTCTGTTTTGCTTTTTATCCAATCCAGAGACTTCCCTGCTTTGCTTTCTCCTGCCGCCTAATCTACTACCACCAATGGATTTCATGTAACCCTCCTTCTGTCTCCTCTTTGATTCCAACGTATTAAAACAGCTGCAAAACTGCCATTCTCTGGAGCACTTTCTCAATTTATTGAGATTTTGCTTCCTTGCAATTGTCATCAACTTGCTCAAATAAACTTATAAAAATTCTCTACAAGATTAGAGGTAGCTTACATTAACAAGTTAAAGGTCATTCTGATGAGCTCTCAAATGGAAATGAGGTAATGTTATTGGAAACTGAAAGAAATGTGATCCTTGTTATAAGTGGCAAAAAAAAATGGCTGAATTTTGTCAGCGTTCTAGTATTTTGTGGAAGGTAGAAATTGCGAAACTGAATATAATTAGCTGAGGAGATTTATAAGCACAGTGTTGAAGGAGCGGCTTGGTTTCTTATCACTTACAGTAAAATGGAAGAGAAAAAAAATTTGAAAGAATTGTTAACCAAAAAAGAATCAGAACTTGAAGAGTTGTTAAATTCTCAGTCAATCTCTATTGCAAAAAAAAAAAAAATGAAGAAGCTTGTCCTAAAGAGAACACTAAGTGTGTGGCTGAATAACCATTTGATAAGGAGGTAAGTACAAGGAAGTGTGAACCTCACCTGTAATCAGCCACTTCAGCAGGAAGCCAGATTCAGAGATAGGATTAGACCAGGAGAAGCACTGCCAGCTGAGATTATAGGAAACTGGAAGAACAGGACGAAATGAAAGAAGGCTATTGGACTTCTGGTATTCTGCAGGAGGATTCAATAGAGCTATCTGTGTTTGAACTTCAAGAAAATAGAAAAATGACCCTGAAAGCAATCCAGTCATCAGCAGGGCTGCCCCTCCCACCACCATGGTGGGATGGGGCTGGTTCTTCCTTAATTTTCAAGGGTAGACTCTCTTCTGTTGGGGGGTGCGGGTGGTCAGGATACCACAGTGCAGTGTCACAAGTGTGGGACTGCACCCCACCCCAGAGGCATGGTTGATACAGCCATTGGAATGCTCACCCCTCCCAAGCCCACTTTCTCACTCGCGCTTCCTAGTTAACTATGATTCCCCAGATCCCAGCTCATGCCTCACTCTCTCAAGAGCTTTTCCTAACTCTTCCTTCAATCCAAGTGAGGTCGCTCTTGCACCCTGGTCTAGCAAGCTATACTTCAGAGTGTTCACCAAAGTTCTAAATATATATATTTTTTCTGTGTGGTATTTAAAAATTAACCCTGACTGTGTGGCTCAGTGGATTGAATGCCGACCTGCAAACCAGAGAGTCTCCGGTTCAGTTCCCAGTCAGGACAAATGCCTGGGTTGTGGGCCAGGTCCCCAGTAGGGGCACATGAGAGGCAACCACACATGGATGTTTCTCTCCTTCTCTTTCGCCCTCCCTCCCCCTCTGTCTAAAAATAAATAAATAAATAAATACATCTTTAAAAAAAAGAAATTCGTGTCTGCTTCCCCCTACTCTCACTGCAGTTTCACATACCACCATGAGGGCAGGGACTGTGTCAGACGTCGAAGAGAGGCTCAATCACTGTGATTACATGTTTGAATCTAATTTTAAAACATCTGTAACCTTACAACAGAAATATCCTGTGGTTTGAGAGCTTAAGAGGAAGATACATTCTTATTTGGAATTCACCCCAAAGATTTATAGTTACTGAACAACGAAGCCTCATCCTTCGTGCAGATGACTCTCCTTGGAAACTAGGGGAGGGGGGAGAGAAAAGAGCACATACAAGAATTGAATGGAAGGGATTGATAATGCATATGTTTAAAGTCTCCTATGAAATATTTTTTTATATTTTGCTCTTGGAGTCTTGGGAGAAGAAAAAAGTGAAAAAGTAATTATTTTTTTATCTTTGTGAGGAAGAACCTCCAGACCATGGGCTCTAGATACCTGGCTTCCCTTCCTTAGAGGGCGCCAAGAGCTTATTCGGTTGTAGGAGGTTGTCCAGCAAACTAGCCACTTTGGTTTGGAAGATCCGTGTCTGTGGGAGAGAAGGAGCCTGAAACTGGGGGTGGGGCAGAGGTTTTCCAGAGAGGAGGGACACTCAGGGGTAGAGCCGCAGCCTCCTGTGAGGCTGTGTGAATTCCTGAGGGCTGAGCACCAGGTTTGTGACAAGTTATGACAAGTTGTGTCAAAGGCTTTATGACAGAGGAAGTAGATGGTACCATCTCAGGATGCCCGCTCCCTCGGGGTGCAGAAAGGTAATGTGAGCTGACTGGGGCACAAAACCAAGCAAGTGACACCAGCTTCAGATGGGCAAGAGCGTGCAAAGCCTCAAGGAGAAGCTTCCTTGTAGTCAGGATTCTCTAAGACCCTGGTCGACAGGGCTGCTTTAAAATTGTTATAATGCCCCCCAATTTTATTAAGTTGTAATAATTTTGACTCAGAGATTGTTTTTCTATGCCTAATTCATTTATTTATGTTTGGCTCTAATTTCTGAGGAAAATATTAAAAATGTTTTAACTTTTTCAAATGTGAAATATTTTAATACTCAATTTAATTATTGCTGAATATGAAGCTATAGAATATTTTGTAAACATTAAGTGTTCGTTAATTTTGATTTGGTTAGTTGTTGCTCTTTTTTTAACAAGTGACCTTTTTTAACCTTGAGATCTAAAATAATATCATAGGTTCCTGAAAAGCTTGCAGATCCTAACACTCTGGAGTCTGATGGACAAAATACTCCTGGATGTGTCCCAGGAAAAGGGAAGGGGCTCCAAGGGTGAGCAACAACTCATATGTTACCAACCTTGTTGAGTAGAAAGCTCACATAGGGTTTAACTTAGGACATTACAGAAATGCAGCATTTCATGTCACTAGTTGCCATGGAAGTATCCGTGCCTGAGACACACACTGAAGAGAGCGGCAATGGGGGCGGGGTGATGGGCTTTAAAAGTGTGAGAAGCCCTGATCTCCGGAGTTCTTGTTCCAGGGGTCTTTAGGTAGCACATACACAGAGACACACAGAAGTGTTCATTGAGAGGGACAGGCTTTCACTGACAGCTGATGGGATGTTCCCACACACTAAATGGTTCCAAAAAGAGTTTTTGAATAATTGCACACATTTCGAAGGGATTAGCCTTCCAAAGAAAATATTTTCAAGTACAAAACTCATTAAGCTGAATGTTGGCCGGTGTGCTTCATTTTATTGTTATGCTGATCACTATGTGCTTGGGGAACACATAGGTTAAAATGCTGATTTATAACTTGATATTTTTAAATTAGTGAGGTGGCTGTAGTATAGTTTTTATTTTGTTTCCCAAATGTAAATTTGCATACTACCTAAGATGAAGCGGTGGCTTTGTCTAGTGGCAAGAAAGTAAACTAAAAAGTCTTATTTGTCCAAATCAATTTATTATACTTGCTACTCTACTACATTAGGCATCGATTTCCTCCGCTTTGCCCCCCAGTATGTGCTAGTCCCTGCTCTCTACAGCATATCCTTCTTTGTAAAACACAATTATATTTTGTCTTATCCCAGTTCCCCTAGAGCCTGAGGCAAAACCAGCACAACACTTTATTTAGGGCGGTGTGCGATACCAAGAAGCAAGAGCAAGGGGAGGAAATGAGTGCAGAAGAGAGGGAAAGACACACAAAGTGGAACATTACCAAGCTGGCCACATCTACACCAGCAAACACAGCTAGATGCTCAGTCGTGAAGTTTCTCAAGAAACTTTACGGAAACCTTGCATCTGAGAACAGTTGGTGGAAGGATGGGGGAGAAGACGGAAGTATCTGATGGCCCACTTCTTCACATCTACTCTTTCTTACTGGTCCAAGTTCACCCCAAGGGGCACTAAGTACCCCAGCACTAAGTCCCCCATTCTTTCCAGTTTTACCTGACCTGCTAGGCAGCTGCTGGATGTGCCAAAGCACCTATTAGCAGGGGACACTCCCTCTGAGTGAGCTATATACAACAAGAGAGAGCCAGCAGGTACTGGGGGAGAACCCAGGAACAAACTCCTGCCTGCCAACCTGCGGCCTCATGGTTTTTGTGGTCAAACCAGTGTATCATGGGTGCTAAGAAGCTCCTGCAGCGTGTAGTGCCCCAGTAGCGCATGAGGCCCCAGGGAAGCAGATGGGAGGACTGTAGGGTGAGGTGATAATGAGTTGTGCTATGAGCATAGGAGACTGGGAGCAACAGCTGCAGAGCCCAGCTACCAAACTGGTGAAATGCAGCGACAACATGACTTCCAAGGTGAGTTCACGGAGAGCCTCCCTGCAAAAATAGTCAAAACCTCCTCTCTGCAGCCTATAAGAATACAGTTCATGCCAGGCAAACTTCCCAGGGTGTTATCAGTAGCAGTAACTATAAAGTCCTCTCTAAGAAAACCTAGGAAGGTTCATAAACTAAGTCTGATACATATTCGAATAGGAAACAGAGTTCAATGACAGCCAGTGTAGGTATATCCCACACAGCATCTTCCCAGGAGCAGTTTATTGGTAGGATACCCCTTGATTTCCACAGTTTTTAGTATATTTACAAAGTTGTGCAACAATCATGATTACCGAATTCCAGAACATTTTTGTCACCCCAAAAGAAACCTTGTACCCATTAGCAGTCACACTGGAGGAATTTGCCCTTCCTCCAGCCCCTGTCAACAACTAATCTATTTTCTGCCTCTTTATTTGCCTATTTCTCACATTCCATATGAAGAGGGTCATACAGTATGTGGCCTTTTATGCATGGCTTCTTTTACATAAAAGAAGCATATTTTCAAGGTCCATCCATGCTGTACACAAATCAATTCTTCATTGATTTTTTATGGCTGAATAATATTGCTTTTTATGGCTGAATAATGTCCCATTGTTTGTATATCCCCCATGCATCAATGTTGATGGACATTTTGATTATTTGCACTTTTTGATATTTCTTGTCAGTATCAAAGCTCCAAACAATGTCATACCTCTTGAATTTCAGAGATGTTTTTATAGGAAATACTGATATTTCCATCCTCGAAACTTAATACAATATTTTAGACAAAATGATGTATGAGGAAACTAATTATTTATAGTCTAAAAAAATCAGTAGAATGTCAGAATCGCACACAGGTGTTTTGAAAAGCACGCTGAATGTCGATGAAAGAGATGTCCCCGTGGGATACTGCTGGAGTGGGAAAGAGATTGAAACATCATAGTCATCCCTAGTCCACGCAGTGTATGATGTCCTTCAGAAGCGGACACCTAGGACAGGGATTCAAATGCAAATACCTTATTTGGCTGATAATCTGGGAAACACCAGTAGGAGAAGTCCGTGGAGAGTACAGGCCTCAACCGCTGCTCTTCCAGAGCAGTGCGGGAGCAGCAGTCTTCATTTGCCCATTGCAGGGAGTCACTGGGTGAGGACTGCGCCCACAGGACATTCATTGGAAGACAGGCTCCCCTGCGACAAAGACCTAGTGAGTTCCCATGGACTGTGAAAGGCCTCAGGCAGACTCTCTGGTGTTGGCAGTTGGAAATCAGCCAGCTGCCAGAAAGGGCAGGGGAGATGTGGACAGTCACACACAGTGTCTGCTACCGTATTAGTCAGGGACCTCCAGAGAAGCAGAACAAACAGAACCCAACATGCAAGGATATCTAGGAGGAGATATATTGTAGGAACGGCTCGCGTGGTTATGGGGGCTGAGAAATCCCACAGCCTGCCATCGGCAAGCTGGAGAACCAGGAAAGCCAGGGGTATAATTTAGTTTGAGGCCAAAGGCTGTCACTGTGATTCCTGGAGTCTGAAGGCCCAAGAGCCAAGAGCTCTGATGGAGTAAGAAAAAATGGACATCCCAGCTCAAGAAGAAAGAGGGAATGTATTCTTCCTCTGACTTTTTGTTCTATTTGGACTGTCAACAGATTGGGTGATGCCCACCCACAGTGAGCATCTCTTTCCTCAGTCTACTGAATCAAATGTTAATCTCTCCCAGAAACACCCTTGCAGACACACTCATAAGTAACATTTTAGCAGCTATCTGGGCATCACTTAGGCCAATAAAGCCAACACAAAATTAACCATCACAGCTACACAGGACGTTCAAACTGTGTGCAGTACTGCATTCAAAGGAACCATTAGGCAATAATTCTATTAGTTTTTTTGGTGATCAAAAAGTAATGATTTAAGCATCTGCACATGAACATTTTGTCTATTATATTTAGACTTTTTACTGTGTTATGCTTCATTTCAGGACATGCTTAAGCATTGACCAACCGCCATTACAGTTTTTTTCCCATTTGAAACAATGGCAAATAGAATCTGGTTAGTGTTTGTTGCATGTAACACCTGACATTCAGGTCTGGAGGACTCATGTTTAGAGAAGATGCCTATAATCGAGTGCTCTGCTCTGGGCCAGATCCATCTCTGTGCACTGCAGTAGGTGGGGAGTGCTTCACTGAAACAGCCTGAGAGGCGAGTGAGGAGGAAGAGCAGAAAGCAGAGGGGGCCCTGACTGAGGGCGTGAGGCTGAGTTACAGCGCTCAAACTGCCTGCCATGCAGCTAGCCACGGTGTAATCTTTCAGTTCTACCCTTCGCTATCCAGCATTTAAATGTGTCTTTTGCTGAAATGATCTTGAGACTACAAGAACTGGGCTCTGTCTGCTTATGACCATGAGAACTGTTTACTAAATAACAAACCGGCGAGACAGACACAGTCATTTATTAGCTACTAAGTAACTTCGTAACAAATCCTTAGTAAGCCATTTATGAAAGATCATTCCCCACAATGGATGCATAAAATAAACATAAAAACAGAAGACGTTTTTCTGTTCCCCAGGGTCTCAACCCCTTTTACCACCAGCTGAGAGCACGTGAGGGGCATGGCACCCCTCTTCTCACCAGTCTCTGGTTGCCTGGGCACTGCTTTGGCAGGTTTCTGTGGTTGCTAATGACTAAGTTTATTTTTTAGAATAACCCGAATAATTATACTGAAGCCATCTTAAAGTTGTATTTCTGTCTAGTGGGAGAATGGAACAAGATATATCAGTATAATTGTTTCACAGTAAATGATCAGTGGTGTTTGCAACATAAAATCACAGAAAATGTATCCATATACTTTTCACATTTTTCTGATGAGAGTGTAATTTTAAAATGATATTTTCAGTAAGTGATTAAAATTTTAATATGTAAACTACTCCCCCCCAAAAAAAAAATGAGTTGGAGTGGAGGGGCTGAGGTGGAAGTTGGTGGAAGAGGCGGAGAAACGGCTCTCCTGCTGATTCAGAGCCAGGCTCCGTGGCCCTGAGGCCACACCTCTCCAGCATCGTCACAGCATGATCGACAGTTCCTGCACTGAAATGCACAGCTGAGTTTTGTGGAGGCCAGGCTTCCAGCAGGCTGTTCCCCGCCAATGACTGAGTGCTGCAAGAACACTAAACACCAAGACAAGCTGAGTCCCGCGAGACTGGGACCTCCCTAGTCCAGGACTGGCTCCAGGACTCCCTCCCTTGCCTGCCTTACTGAGCCATCCGTAGACTGCAGGTGATCTAGGACTTTTCCCTCAAACCTTCCTTCTCTGTCTCCTTCATTCAGAGTCAGACTCGTGCCACAGTTTCACGGGTCTCCCAGCTTACCTGCCTGCCTCTTGATTTTCTCTCACAAATATTTTCCCCTTAATAAAATCCTTTCACATCTAATCCCATCTTGGAGACTTCTCAGGGGACCTAGAATAACACACTTTCTTAGTTCATAACCACTGATTCAGATTCTCCTCACCCAGAATTTTCAGCACTGCATCAGAAATAGAAAAGTTATAATACTCAGTTGTACATGTTCTTCAAAATACTCCTCTAGCCAGGTGGCTGCTTTTCTATGAAGTTATCTGCTACTCTTTATAATTTCCCCTAAAAGAAGCTCTTTGAGACTTAAATCTTCAAGTTTAATTCAGTTAATTAGTAATTATTCCATTCTATAAATGGTACCATATCCACAAAACCTAAAAAATAAAAATAAAAAAGCTATTGGTTTCTTCTACACTTCCTTTTTTCGCAGTAAGACAATCAAAAACATGCTTATTTTTCTGTTACATTTTTGCTCATTTGAGATGTTATTTTAAAACAAAGCCAAAAAGATTTCTAGGTTCTGAAACACTATTCGCTGATGTGCTGATTCTCAACTTTTATTGGGTTCAGAGACCCTTCAGGGACCCAGGATTCACTTCAGAATAATAATTAGGCATGAAAAATTTTACACAAAAATCCTTAGCTATGGGTCTTTCTAGGCTACAGAGCATTTCAGAAGGTCCTATTGCTGCTCTTAACTGAATACTTTTACTTCCTTTTGAAAAGGAAAAGTCAGATTTGTCGTCCACACTGATTCTTTGGAATCCATGAGTCAACAGAACAAATGTAAGTCTATATTAAAAAAACTTTTTGTCTATATAATTTATATATGTTATAATAGTGATGATTATTTTTCACATAATCTTCATATCTGAAGCAGAGTGTGGTAATATGGAATGTAAGCTCTGAAGACAGACTTCCTGGGTTAAATTCCATACTGCCATTCCTTAAATATACCAAGCACTTTCTCACCTCAGAACCTTTGCATCTGGGGTACCCTTTCCTGAACACCTCTTTCCTCAAATACTCACATGGCTCATTCCTTTACTTCTGAAGCAAAGTGAGACCTCATCAGAGAGACCTTCCCCATGGCAATCTACTCTCCATCCCTCTCTACCCTCACTTGGCTTTGCATAGTCTTCGCAGAAGTGATCAGCACCTGCCATAGCATCTATTTGCTTATTTACGGTCTGTGTCCTCCTGAAAGGACGGAAGTTCCGCATAAGCAAGGATTTTGTATTCACCGCCCGCCACAGACACACATCCATCAATCCCATACTTAGAACAGTGCCTGACACACGATAAGTACTCAATAAGTATTTATTAAATAAACCTTAGAACCTCAAATAATATTTGGAATGTTTGTATGAACAAAGACTACTTCTGACATAATATTCTAAATTACTTTTAATTAAGAGTATGCTATTCATCTTTCAATAAGTCAGTTAAATGACTTTTCAAAGCAAATACTTTTGTCTGCAAAAATATAGTATGGAAGTAGTACATATTGACTCAATTATCTTAGGATTCCAATAAAGCTTCCAACACAAAAATGTATCTGAATATTCATAAATAATTACAGCTGATGCTTAAATAGTGTGTACTGCTTTAAATACTCTAATAGCCCACAACACAAGTAGCTATTATCTCCATTTCACAGATAAAGGAGACGAGGCACAGAAAGTTGGTAATCTATCCAAGATCACCCAGTTGCAGAGCTGTAACTCAGGCAGTCTGGTCTAGAATCAAGGTCTTCACTCCTACCCTGTCCAGCCTTTTCAGTGCATGAAAGAGGGAAGCCGAGAGCCTGGTCGGGAAAATATCAGTGTCTTCCATTACTTGCTCTTTCTACTTACAGTGTGAACATAGCACTGCTGTGGTTATTTAAAGTACTCAAATTGTCTTTTCTAAGAAGTGAAGAAAAAAATTACAAGGTTAATTGCTTAAATCACAGACAATCTCAAAGCATTAGAAAAGAATTCTCATCAGCTGCCTCTTTCCTCCTTCTCCTAAGCAGCTTATTTATATACACATTGCACCAAATTGAATTTTCAAAATATCCTGAATTTCGGTCCTGAAATACATTTCCATAATAAAAGCAATTAGCTTGTAGAATTATTTTCTGAGCGAAAGTAGCAAAGTCATTATAGCTTTGGGCATGGATAGTTTCACCTGACTAAGAATGGTTCTGAGGGGAGAGTCCCTGGCAAGCCAACCCTGGGACCACAGCTTCTCCCGTTCCCACCTTGTGCTGCTCTGGTCAAAACGATAAGGCATTCTGCGGGCATCAGGTTCCTTTCCGAAGTAGGTATCACGTTTTTTACATATTCTTGATGTCCAAAGAATTCGAGAAGTGGATTTACTTGGATCTATAATTTTGCAAAATGTGCTGGAATTTTTGCCAAATCCATCTGGGAAAACAAGTTGACAGTATTTTCAGGTTTCAAAAGCAGGTATAAAGTAAATTTAAGGTTTACGGGGTGATATTACCTAAGCCAGGCTCTTGGACGGTCATGGTCTGCATCATGTGCCAGGAATCCATGCAAACATAGGCTGTGGGTTTCAAGCACCTCTGCAAGTAGCTAGTTGTGTTTTCTGCCAATTTTACTTATTTTCTGGCACAAATGGCAGTTGCACCAGTAAGTTTCTGAGTTTGACTGAATTGCATTGCATTCTCGTTTTATACTAGTAATTTTAGATTTCAGAAAAATGAAGGTGTTGAAAAGATTCACAGATTTTTTAATTTTCCATTAACATTTTTAAAGAGCAGTTTGACATTTCTCCTGAAGCAGCTGCTTTAAATCACTATTGATTGCCTTGACATCTAGTTCTAGAAACAAACAAAAGTCATATCCCACAAATATTCAAATCAGGACTTAGCAGAGGTTCTCAACCTGAGCTGTTCTTAGTTTCTAAACAGCTCATCAAATCTTGTGCCTTGTTGGTAATTCATGGGTCTAACATCATTTGTTATCTCCAACTCACATTGAGTAAGTAGAATATAAATCAATTCAAAACATTGTTTTAAGTCCCTCGGCATTATAATTCTCAGTCCATGGAATACACATTATGTTTGGGTTTCCACATTTCATTTCAAACCTCCAGTTTCCACTTTCAGACCCATGAACTTCTAAGAAATATGAGTCTATCCTCAGCTCCTGAGATTGAACATGTGACTTAGCATAAGCCA